>JAUMHM010000089.1:6147300-6166728 GCA_032362435.1 Melikaiella ostensackeni | reverse complement strand
ATGGATGGATGGATGGATGGATGGATGGATGGATGGATGGATGGATGGATGGATGGATGGATGAATACGGATAATATAGTCGAGTTCAGAAAAAAATTCTGCTAAACTTGGAGGATTTCCAGTTTGAATAGAGACAGCATAGCGTTTCTGTTACCGATTATTACCGAGTTTTCTGCAGAGTTTGAAGAAATTTTAATAATTTTAGAAATTTACGGATACTTTCTGTAACATTTACTGAACTTTTCTGTCAAGTTGACATCTTCAAAGTATAAACTCTAATAAAAAAGTCTGTAAATCTTACAGAAAAGCTATGCTGTCCCAATATTAACTGAAAATCCTGTAACCTTAACAGGCTCATTTTCACCGTGTTTTTTCGAATATCATCAATATGATCATCAGTGTGATCAAAACATAATTTCCTCGTTTTAAGGCTTTTTGTGCAATTTCGTTACACAAGATGACTTTATTATAGATAATGTTTTTAAAGATTTTTTTCAAACATCATCAATATGATCATATTGATGTTCGGAAATATGATTTCCTCGTTTTAAAGCCTTTTGTGCAATTCCGTTACACAAGATGATTTTGTTATAGATTAGGTTTTTTATGATTTTTTTCAAACATATTCGAAAACATAATTTTCTCGTTTTAAGGCTTTTTGTGCAATTCCGTTACACAAGATGACTTTGTTATAGATTATGTTTCTAATGATTTTTTCAAACATAATCGGAAACATAATTTCCTCGTTTAAGGCTTTTTGTACAATTCCGATACACAAGGTGACTTTGTTATAGATGATGTTTTCAAAGATTTTTTTCACACATCATCAATATGATCATATTGATGTTCGGAAGTATGATTTTCTCGTTTTAAGGCTTTTTGTGCAATTCCGTTACACAGGATGACTTTGTTATCGATTAGGTTTCTCATGATTTTTTTCAAACATATTCGGAAACATATTTCCTCGTTTTAAGCTTTTCTGTGCCATTCTGTTATACGAGATGACTTTATTATAGATTATGTTTTTAAAGACTTTTTTCAAACATCATCAATATGTTTAGAAACATAATTTCTTTGTTTTAAGGCTTTTTGTACAATTCCGTTCCACAAGATGACTTTGGTATAAACTATTACGTTTTTAAAGATTTTTTTGAAACATCATCATCATCATCATCTACAAAATTGACTAAAATAAAGTCTAGAAAAAAAGGCAAAAATAATAACAAATAGAAAAAAATGTATAAAAAAAGAATTTCCCACGCTCGTCGCTCGTGATGAAAACCAGTCGTTTCTGCCTAATTATCTCTGGATCTTTGATTGTTTTTCGATCAAAAATTCGAAAAATATGTCAATTGTTATGGTAAAAAAAAGGATTTTTATGATGAGGTTGGTGTTGCTGCTGATGCTCTTTTTGCCAAAACGCTGGTGCTGCTCTTGCTGTCTTTCTGGCCACAAAAAAAAGTCTTGTTTTTGTTGCGGCTTGTTTTTTCTTACACTTTAATTTAAGCCCATTTTAGTCTTAAAGCTATATTTAAGCCCACTTTTTGTCTTAAAAGGAGACCCCAAGTCTATTTTTCGGATTGAAACAAGACCGAGTTTCTTAAATCAAAGCTTTTTTTTCTGTGATGTTAGTGGCTGACCTGTCGTATTTTCTGTGTGTTTAAGTGTCTCTAAAAACTGATTTAAACCACTAAAATCCAGACACAAAAAAAACGAGAGATACTTCACACATAGGCAGGCACGAAAATTGACCTCGCAATCCTCCCCTTTTTAAATTTACGTTTACACAACAGTTTTTCAAAAATCCATATTGCGAGCCAAAAAAGCATGAATTTTTCTTTTTAATTCAAACCCAAAATTTCCTAAGCGTCACGAGTAAACCATACTTTCTTCTATTAGAAACAAAATTTTTAATTCTCGTTTATGAAAACAATTTCGTTTGTTAGGGCGTCGTAGCGTAAAATACAAATTGCAGAAAATGATTTGCCTTGAAATTATTGGTTGTATTAAGAAATTGTTTAAATGAAATGTGTAGATTTTTATGAAATACATATTTTTTGTTCTATTAAATTGATTCATTGAAACTTCAGGGTCTTTCATTTTCGGAAATTTGTATTTTACAGTACGCCCTAAAATTCTAAATCTCTGCACTGAGAAAAAATACTACAATCTCAAAAAATATATCACATAATCACATTGAATCAATAAAGCTCGTTCAAAAGCATGTATTTTATTTATTCAAATTTGTACATGGTAGAATTTATAGCATCACATTTTAATTTTATTAATGAAAAAAGTTTTAAAATAAAAAACAGATTTTTCAACAATTATAAATGACCATAGCTTCATTATTCTTCAATAATATAGGTCAATCGATTCGCCTCGAATCTTTTCTGTTCTTGCATCAACTTTGAATTATGTTGATAAAAAAGGTTTTACCATGAAAAGCCGATTTTTCAAAAAATATAAATTACCATAACTTCCTCACTCTTGAATAGCATAGGTCAATCGATTTGTTGCGAATCTTTTCTATTCCTGCATAAAATTTTTATGGTGTTGATAAAAAAAGTTTTACTATAAAAAGCTGATTTTTCAAAAATTATCAATGATCATAACT
This sequence comes from Melikaiella ostensackeni, assembly GCA_032362435.1. Classification (NCBI taxonomy): domain Eukaryota; kingdom Metazoa; phylum Arthropoda; class Insecta; order Hymenoptera; family Cynipidae; genus Melikaiella; species Melikaiella ostensackeni. The sequence continues at coordinate 6,164,111 of JAUMHM010000089.1, read as the reverse complement.
TCTTTACTCTGCAATAATATGGGTCAATCCATTCGTCTCAAATCTTTTCTATTCTTGCATGATATTTTAATTACGTTGACGAAAAAACTTTTACTATGAAAAACCGATTTTTTCAAAAATTATAAATGATCATAACTTCCTTACTTTTCAATAATATAGGTCAATCGATTCACCTCCAATTTTTTTTATCCCTACATCGACTTTTAATTGTGTTGATGAAAAAAGTTTTACCATAAAAAATCGATTTTCCAAAAATTATAAATAACCATAACGTCCTTATTCTTCAATAATATAGGTCAATCGATTCGCCTCGAATCTTTTTCGTTCTTGCATTAACTTTGAATTATGTTGATGAAAAAGGTTTTACTATGAAAAACCGATTTTTCAAGTATCATAAATTATCATAACTTCTTCACTCGTCAGTAAAACGTATTAATATTATATGCCAATGGATTCGTGTCGATTCAGGCAATCTTTTCTATTCTTGCATCAACTTTTAATTACATCAATGAAAAAAGTTTAACCACTGATGTCTCAAAGCTGACACAAAGATTTTTTAATATAATTATTGAATTAAAATTTTTTTATGCACTCTATAATATTTTAAAAATGGATTTTTTACAGCAAAACTTTTTTTATTGACATAATTCAAAGTAGATTTGAGTGTTTTAAGTGTATAAAAGGCTCCTTATTTCGAGGCGAATCAATTGACCCTTCATATTAATACATTTTACGGAAGAGTAAGGAAGTTATGGTCATTTATAATTTTTGAAGAATCTGTTTTTTACAGTAAGACTTTTTTCATTAACATAATTAAAAGTTGTTGTAAGAATGGGAAATATTCGAGGCGGATCGATTGATCTATATTGTTGAAGAGTAAGAAAGTTATGATCATTTATAATATTTCAAAAATCAGATTTTTACATTAAAACGTTTTTCATCGACATAGTTAAAATTGATGCAAGAATAGAAAAGTTTCTTTGATTCAAGATGAATCGATTAACTTATAATATTAATACACTTTATTGAAGAGTAAGGAAGTTATGGTCATTTATAATATTTGAAAAATCGGGTTTTCGTAGCAAAACTTTTTTCATCAACACAATTAAAAGTTGATGCAAGAATAGAAGACTTTTTGATTCGAGACGAATCGATTAACCTATATTATTGAAGAGTAAGGTAGTTGTGGCCACTTATAATCTTTGAAAAATCGGTTTTTTCTTGTAAAACTTTTTTTATCAACATATTTCAAAGTTGATGCAAGAATAGAAAGTCTCCTTGATTGGACACTGAAAAAATCATTAATGCTTTCTCTGCAAATATGTTTGCTATACTATGGAATACAAAAATTTTGTATCAATATTAATTTTATATTTTATTTTAAAACTTGCGTGAGACAAAAAATATAATCGCGCGCGTGTTTTTTTTCCAGTGATCCTATAAAGTCTGCATTATATGCATGTATATCAATAAAATATCCGCTTTTGAGCGAAGTTTATTCATTCATTAGTATATTTTATTGAAAATGGAGTTGATCATAAATTCCTAATCTCTCGGAAAATTGAAACGGCATGGCATGGTGATTGGTGATCCCTCCGCATTATTTTTGTGTCTCTCCTGCTCCTTTTTTCTGCCTATTTTCCGGATTTTTTACAACTCAGTGTTTATAATTTCGTATTTTCTTCTCTGGCTCTGCTTTCACCGCTGCATATTCAAATCCTAGAAATAAGGTGTGGCGCCGCCTTCATATTATTACTGAAATTTCGAGGAAAGGTAATCAAAAAATTGTTTTGTTTTTTTTCATTGTGAAAGGATTTATGATTTTTTTCAGGAGTGATTTTCAAACTTAAGTTGTAGAGTTTTGAGAACATTTTAATAAACTAAAGACTCTTTGAATGTTGAAATTTTGGTTTTTTGCATTTTTTAGGGAGTTTCATTTTTTTAATTTAAATTTCAAAACAGAGACTTTCCTTTGCTTTCAACTTTAAATTCTCTCTGTGTATAAATAATTGTTCTTAAGCTTGAGCATAATCAGAATTATATACACATAGTTAAGATTTCTAAACATGAGTCATTTTCAACTGACTTGGAAAAAGCTGACGTAATTTTTCTCGAAGAAGTAACAGATTCTTTTTTGGCACTCCTTATTTCCGTCATATTTCCGCCTCTATTATTGTAATATCTACATCATTGACCAAAATAACTAAATTCACTTTTCAAACAATTTTTTTCATATTTGATCAATGAAGATTTCAATTATCACAGTTTCAAATATTTAAAATATAAATTATATTTTTATTCTTAATTGGGTGGCTTTCTAATTTTATTTCATCTAAATTTTTGGTTGCCGTCAAACGGGGATCTTTTGAATAGTTTTTTCTTCTTTTTTACTAATGACAGGTTCGACAGTCTGGCCTATATTCTCCCTAAATATCCCCTTTTTCATTTTTGCTTCTAACAAAATTTCGAGAAATTTCCCTAAATGTCTCCTAATTTACATAAAATTTCCCTGAAAGTCCTCTGTTTTATATGAAAATTATAAAAAAGTGTTTTGCGAAATCTTTGAAATATTTTAGCATTTTTATTATTTGAAAATATTCCCCATATTTGCGTTTCTCAAAATTCTTTTTATAGCTTTAATTATAATATATTATTAACAAGTAAGAACGATTTATTTTTGGACTTATTAAATTATGAATTGAATAGAAATTTTCTCCAGTGTTTTAACGAATCCTTTCTTATAAATTGAAAATACAAAATACCAAATTTATTATAAGCAAACGAAATATTTTAGAAAAGAAAAAATAATTTAAAAAATTACAAGTTCTACTAATACAGTTTTTCCTGAAAAGAAGGAATATTCTAAATAACTGTGAAATCTTTAGAATCTTTCTGAAATTTTTGTAAAATCTTCTGAAATCTTTTTAAATGTTTGAAATGTTTGTGAAATCTCTGAAAATTTTTGAAATCTTAAAAAATTGTTGTGGAATCTTTTAAAGTCTCTTAAAATCTTTGAAAGCTTTTAAAATTGTTGTGAAATCTTTGAAATGTTCTGGTATTTTTATTATTTAAAAATATTTCCTATATTCACATTCACAGAAGTATTCTTTAGGATCAGTATGAAACCTGTAATGACGATTTTTGTTTTAAGTTTCTTTTTTTTTTGTTGAAAATTGGCAAATTCCGTGAAATTTTTTGGCAGGGACGTCACACCTTTTAGTTCCTTTTCCTGTAAGAAAATTTCAGCTTTAACGACTCGATCTATTAGATTAGAGAATAATCGAAATTTGCAATCACCCACTCACTCATTCACTCAACTCACTATTCTCTCTCTCTCTCTAAGTTCAAATCAGTACAGATTTACTGAGAATCAGTAAAATTTCACTGAACATTAGTGGCGTACTTCTGGCTATTTGAATCAGTGATTATTCAATGAAATTTTCAATCATATTTCACTGGGTTTTCACTAGAAAAAGTTACTGAAGTTCACTAAGCGTCATTGAAACTTCAGTATCATTCAATGGAATTTCAGTAACATTTTCTACTGAAAAACAGTGAAATATGATTGAATTTCAGCGAATAATCACTGATTCTCAGTCAAATTTTACTTATTAAAATAGCCAGAAGTACGTCACTGAGTTTCCGTGAAATTTCACTGAGAATCAGTGATTTTCCACTGAGAATTGAGTCATATTTCGCTGGCTGTTCAGTAGAAAATTTTACTGTAGTTTTAGTAAGCATCACTGAAATTTAGGTAACGTTTTCTACTGAAAAACCAGTGAAATTCCACTAATTCAGATTAAGAGATCTCACTCGTATGGACCGATATCACCATCACCATAACTTTCCTGAATTATCTGATGATTACATTAAATTTACATTAAATTTTACGTAAAATTAATTTAAAAACCAGCCAGAACATGCACATTGCACAGTTGCACAAATCTGGACAGGTACACACCGTCACTCTCGCAAATCCCGAAAAACGACTAGAGTATCTTGATATTTTGGATAATAATAATAATATTATTATATATTATATATTATTATTATTATATTATTATTATTATTATTATTCATTAATTCCCAACATGTCCGATAACGTCAACTTCAACGGAAGAAGATCAACATCGAGATAAATGCGTATCAATAATTTCTAAGGCAATTATAATAATATTTATAAATAATTCTGGATTCAGAAATTACTTATTTCAGGCCGGATATCAACTCGCTATGATTCGCTTTTTTATTTTATTAATATTTCATTTCCTGATTTCTGGTTTTGCGTATAGCGCTCAGTGCGAGAAATCTGAAATTTAATGTTCAAAAATCTCTGCAATATTTTCATTCGATTTGCATTTTTTTTAATTGAAGGGAATTAGCAAGAGATTTTTCGAAGATTTTTAAATTTTTATTACTTATAGTTCGAATCTATTTCAAATCAGGCAGGTTCTATACTTAATGTGTTAGCGACGAAATATGTTGTGCTTTTTAGATTTTTTAGTGCTTCGATTTTGAATTTTTTTCATGAACGGTGCAAGATATCACAAAAGAGCAAGAAGCATTTTTTGTAGAACTTTTCTAGATGTGCATACTTTTCTTTCGACATTTTTTTTGTGTCTTTCGTTGTTTCGGAAAAAAGCGAAAATTTTATTTTAAAAAAAAATCCACGAAGTTACGAGTATTTGAATTTTGACGTCTATTTTGAAAAAAAAATTTTTTTTCAAATTCTTTCGTTTTTGATCTAATTTAGATTTACATTTTTCTTTTTTGATTTTGGTGAATTTTACCGTCTTCTTTCAAAGTCCGTAGTTTTAAATATAGAAATATAAAAATTTTTTGTTTCCATGTATATTATAAATGTGTTCTTGAATTTAAAAATAGGTATTATATTTTATTGGATTCGAAAGCTTTGAAATGTTTTTTTTTAACTATTTGAGCCCTTTCCAATTTTCGTCTCTTTTGAATATGTTTAAGGCCTTCACGTATAAAAAGTTTTTCGAATTGGAGGGATTTAAAATTGGGACTTTTTAAAAATTTTGAATGCTTCTGAATTTCAATTTTTTTTAAATGTAAAATAATCTTCAAGTCGAATTTCTGATAATTTATATTGCTCTTTAATTATTGATACGTAATTTTCTCCTTGAAATTAAAATTCGAGCCGATCAGCGAGAGTGACGAAACCGATGATCCTTCAGGTTTTATAATAATTGTAAAACGAATACTTCAAACTTCGACAAAGAGGAAGCATGCGCATCTCCTTACATTATTAAAAAAATTTAATTAATTACATAATTTAAATTGATTACACTACCGTCGGAAATTATCGATCGGTACTAAAAATCACTGATGACTTTGAAACACGATAACTCGGTCGGAGATAGAGCTAGACATTTTTTTTTAAAAAAGGGTCAGCAATCTCTTGAAATTCCACGTCGAATATGCCTTAGAATAAGTATTTCGGACATTTTGAAGAGGATATATCACGTTTAGAAGTTGAAAAAAAAGGAATTCAAGAATTTCTCGAATTTTGTATTTTGACTTCAGCTTGTGTTGAAACCTAGGAAAGCTGTACAAAAAATCTGAAATTTGCAGGACGCAATCTTTAAAATCCTATCATTAATTTGAGGCGATAAAGCTTGAAAAATCTTGACGGGTTCTCAAGATATGACTAAAAATGTCTAAGCATGTCAGTCGGTGTAAGCTGCGAGGCCGGCCGACAGCAGCTTAAGTCGACTGACACGCTTATACATTTTTAGTTATACCTTGAGAACCCGTAAGATTTTTTAAATTTTATTGTCTCTAATCAAACATAAAATTTCAAAAATTAAGTCCTGTAGATTGTTTTTCTACAACTTTCCTAAGTCTCAACACAAGTTGAATTCGAGATAAGAATTTCGAGAACTTCTTGAATTTTTTTTATCTTCTAAACGTGATATATCCTCTTCAAAAAGTCAGAAATATCTATTCTAGGGCTTATTCGACGTGGAGTTTCATAAGTTTTCGTGCCCCCCCCCCCTTTTTAAATGTCTAGCTTCACTTCCGACCGAGTTATCGTCTTTCAAAGTTATCATTGATTTTTAGTGCCGCTCGCGCTCACCGTGTATATAATTTATGACGATAGTATAATTTAATTTAATTTAAAATGAAATTAATTTGCTAATCAGGAATAGAAAATAAATTTGGAGCTATAAAATGAATATAGTGTACTTTTGGAGATTTGGGATGATAAATTAGGAAACATTAACACAACAGGTACAATTTGAAAATAGTTTTAGAAAAAAGTGGTAAAAATAGAACAACATAATAATGGAAGTTGAGTTTCGTGTGCTACCTTTTTGAAAACATCGTTTACTTTTTTATACGGTCATACTAATTACCTACTAATTACTATACTGCATACGAACTCTTTAACACTGGTAATGGTTGTGTGTGTTGTGCTGCCTCATTTCTGTAGAGCAAGGAGGCCGGAATTCGTACTCTGGTCGCACTCGATGACCAGGGAGGTGAGTCAATCGCTCTTATAAAAAAAATTCCACTTTACCCCCTTTTTCCTGCTAAAAAGAGAGAATAAATAGAAAATGACCAAACGCCGCAAAAGATGAGATTTTATCTCATTTTGGATCTCAAATTTTGAGGATTCACTTACGTAGAAAAGAGATTATAGTTTTTAAAATTATTTGCTTTCTGAGAAAGGAAATTCAAAAATTTATTGTCAGATTTTATTTCAATTTAGTTTAATGTATATTAGGGTGGTCCTTATTTCCTTTTTTTGGAAATCGTTTGCTGTCACTCACGATTATGGTACGAATGCCCAAAAAAAATATAATATTTTTTTTGATACATTGAAGAGATTACTCTGAAATTCGCAAATGGCTTCCATAGACTCTAAATCCATTTTATATAGTTATTTTTGAAAAACATTTTTTCAGAAATGAATAAATTAATTTCAATTAATTACACTACCGTCGTAAATTATCTACACTAGCGCTGGCGGCACTAAAAATCGCTGATGAATGTAAAAGACGATGACTCGGTTGGGAACAAAGCTACAAAAAAAAACGGTTAGAAAGCTTAGGAAATTCTACATCGAATAAGCCTCAGCAGAGATATTTCAGACTTTTTAGAGAGGACAACGTTAGAAGTTTGAAAAAAATTCAAGAATTTCTCGAATTTTGTACATCGACTTCAACATGTGTCATAACCTAGAAAAATTGTGGCAAACATTAAAAATTTGCATAAAATAATCTTTAAAATCTTATCTTTAATTTAAGCCAATAAAACTTGAAAAATCTTTACTGGTTCCCGAGTTATAACTAAAATTGCCCAAGCGTGTCTGCGTCGAGTTTCAGTCGGCTTAAAAAGCGAGGCTTGCACATTTTTAATTGTAACTCAGGAACCCGTGAAGATTCTTGAAGTTTCATTGACTCAAATTTAAGATGAGATTTTAAAGATTGTGTCCTGTAAATTTTAAATTTTTTACGCGATTTTTCTAATTCATAGCACGAGTTAAGTTCAAGTACAAAATTCAAAAAATTTACGCCTGAAACTCGACGCAGATATACTTGGACATTTTTAGTTATAAATCAGGAACCCTTTAAGATTTTTTAGGTTTCATTAGCTTAAATTAAAGATAAGATCTCAAAGATTAGGTCCTATATATTTCAGATTTTTACCACAACTTTCCTAAGTCATGACATGGGTAGATAATTTCCGACGGTAGTGTAGTTATCAACTAAAAATGATCAAAAATTGTAAATTATTCTAAAAAATTATTTTAAACCCAACGGTGGACAGGAAACTTCAAAACTTTAAAAAATTCCAAGATGGCGGCCACTTAAATAATCCAGTAATAGCTTATTTTTGCAGTTTTTAATGAAATATTTTCATACTTTGCTATAAAGAGATGTATGGCTTTAAGAAGTATCTGATGATCCGAAAATTCCAAAAAATCCAAGATGGCGGCCAGTCGAATTGTCAAAATTGTTTTACTTTTATAGTGTTCAGCAAGATCGGCCTAAACTTCGTAAAAAAATCTATCTCAAAGCATTTTTTGTTGAAACTAGACACATTTTGGTTTTCTGGGTTGATTGAATGATTTCTAGAGTCAAAATTTTTTTCTAGCAAAGTTTAAAAATATTTCATTGAAATCTGTAGAAAGGAGCTATTTTTGGAATCCTTAATTGGTCGCCATCTTGCATTTTTTTTAAATTTTAGTCTTCTGAGATCATCGGATGTTTTCGAAAGTCAAACTGTTTTTTTATAGCATATTTTTAAAATATTTAATTCATAACTGCAGGAAGGAGCTATTTTTTAAATTCAAAATTGGCCGCCATCTTGAACTTTTTTTAAAATTTTGGACGTATGGGATCATCAAATGATTTCTAAAGTTAAACTTCTTCTTCTCGCAAATTAAATTTTAAAATATTGAAAATTGATGAAATGAGATATTTTTGGAATATTTAATTGATCGCCATGTTGGATTTTTTAAATTTTTTCTAAATTTATATATTTTGCGATCATCGGATGCTTCCTAAAGCCACATTTTTTTCATAGCAAAGTTTGAAAACATTTTATTGAAACCTGCAAAAATGAGTTTTTTTTCTTATTGGACCGCCATCTTAGATTTTTTCAAATTTTGAATTTTCTCGTCCATTTTTTTACAATGTTAAATTATTCTTAGTGAATAACTGTTGGAGCAAATGAATTCCCAAAATAAATTTTTACCATGTAAATAAGGACCACAATATACGTACTTATTAAATAAATTAGTCCCAAATTTTGTAAAAAGTTGGCATTGGTTGAAATAATCAAATATACCAAGTTTTTAATCCCTACTAAGGCCAAATTAAATTGTATAAAAAGCATTAGTAGTTTAATAAATAAAAAAATCATCAAGGTTTTGGTCGAAGGTAAGAAATTTTTTGAGCATGAAATTTTATAAAATGAAAATGCACACGTCCTTGCTTTCGTTGGTTGGTAAGGTGTTGGTTGAAAATCGTACGAAAAACACAGTGTTATGGTTTGAAATATCAGAAAAAATTTTTTCATTGAAAATAAGTTAGGAAATTTAAATAGGGTCTTCCAATTCGATGCCAAATATCAAATTCGATCTCCTCTTAACTTTGTGGAAAATTATTTAATACTAAAATTAAATTAAATTAATTAATTTAATTCAATTAACTTAATTTAATTTATTTGATTCATAAAAGAGCAAAAATAATCACAGTTTTTATTTTTGAAAAATATTTAAATTTTTCGAAAATAGAAACAATTTTTGAAAGGAAAAAAAGGGGAGACAAACATTCAGCACTTGACACTCAACAGCAAAATCGATTCGGATTTATTACCACAATTTAATTACCAAAAACAAAAAACAAAATTACAACCAGATTTTACTACAATAATTCTACGACGACTTTTACTTCTAATTTACTTTACCATTACTGTATTTTACTACCTATACGTAGATATCCTAAAAACTAGTATCATTCAAATTACTATATCTACTATATACTAATACTAATACTACTAATGCCAATACTTAAATTAAATTAAATGAATTAATTTTAATTTAATTTAATTAAAATTTTAATTAAGTTTAATTGAATTAATTTGAATCTCATCGATTTAATTAATTGAATTTAATTAATTTAATAATTAAATTAAATTAATACTATTAATACTATATTACTGCTACTGCTACCGCTACTGCTACGCTCTACAAAAGAAAACCTACTGTACCGCCTTTTTTAATTGGTGTTAATGCAATCCGTACTCACAGAAGCTTGTGGAAAATCTCTGTCTCTTTCTCTATGTTTGCCTATGTTCCTACTGATTGTGTCCTTTCCATCAAATTGTAGAAAACACGGCCAATTGTACACTCTAAATTTTAAACAGTCAAATTTCATTTAATTAAAATTTTTAATTAATTTATTCATTTTAATTGATTGATATAATTAATTAATTTAACTTGATTTATTATATCATAAATATCTGACATGTGGATAACTGCTTATAAAGTCTGTCTTTAAAATAACAAATTATTTAATAACTTTCATTAATTCAGTATGAAAAATCTTTTTGTCTATAACCGTTAATTTTAATTATTAAAATATTTAGAAAATGTGAAGTCTTTTCTATTGCTTTTTTTTGTATTTTGATCTAATGCAATTAGTAACATTTTTAAATTCGTAAATGACTTTTTCTTGAAATAGGAAAACCGAGATAAAAACTCGAAAGGATTTATTTTTGTCCTTAAAATTCGGGAATTTATAAAATTACAAAATATAATGAATCATTTTTTTATATTTTAATTACTCTCCTAAAAACTCATTTTTTGTAACTTAGACTGTAATTTAGAATAATGAAGCCGGTTTTATCGATTTTTCTGAAAAGCAATTTTTCTTAGTTTCTCTTTTGTCATTGAAAATCTATTTTTGAATTGTGACAGAAATTCTACATAAATTATAACCTTCTAAATGAGTAATTAATAAATCAATTAATTACTATTTAAATATTTAAAAGTTAATAGTAAGAAGTTTCAAGTACGAAATTCACTACAAATTAAAAAAAAATCTAAACACTAAATTTTTAAGCCTCCTTCTTTCTCTATAGTCAAGACCACCACCACTTTTGCATATAAAGAACTGTTCCAAAAAAAAAATTAATTTTTCGAAAAAGGTGTTTTACCGGCTTGAAAGGCACTTGTGTGAATAACACTGTTTGGGGTCATTTTCACAGTTTTATGAGTGTATTTCGTGTCTATTTAATTGTCTAGAGGGCGTGACTAATCTGGAAATTAATTAAATTAATTTAATTTAATTAATATAATTAATGAAATTAAATAGATTTAATTTGAATAATTTAATTAATCAAATTAAATTAATTTAATTCAAATAATTTAATTTATTAATTGAATTTAATATAATTTATCTAATTTAAAAAGTAATCTTTCTACGTGCGTGCTCGCAGACACGTTTTTAATTTTTTGTTTTATTTTTTTTTCTTCACGCCTAAGGCTTCTTTCTAGCTGTGTCGCTTCAACTCTAGAAAAAAATTCGTATCATATTTGTAACGATTGTTATAGCAGTAGCTGTCTGTACCATGTGATAATTGTTAGACATAATTTTCGTAACACCAACTCGATTTTATTTTGTTTCTAATAATTTATTTCTCTCTCATCTAATTCATCTATTTCATAAATTCATTATGTCTTCATTTCCCATCCTCGAATTTCGAGGGCTTTTACGTGGTCATATTTTTATTTTATTTTAATAAATTTTTAATAGTTAAAATTATGAAACATAGAGGAAGCAGATTTCTTTTAAATAATGAAAATTAAAAAAATTCAGTTGGTAAAACTGAATCATTTATTATTATATCGTGAAAACGCCCTCTTGTTTCTAGCAATTTCCTTTTTCATTTTTATAAATAATATGTATTTTTATTTTTTTTAAAATCCTTAATTAAAAATCGCGTTGCTTCTTAAAAAAGTACCACTCGTTGTTAAAATATCTCATCAACTAACTTAATAAAAAGTGCCTTCATAATTAAAAAGTTACTACTATTTAAGATTTAATTAATTATGATTTAATTAAGTAAGATTTAAATACGAAATTAACACCGGGTGGTAATTTTATTTGACAGGAGCTTTCTTTATTTTACTTTCTTATAATCCACCATTGTATCATTATAATCCCTCTTTATTACTTTTCCACCTGTAATTTTCAGTGATAAATCAGTCAATTTGAATTTTAATTTAATGAAGAATTTTAATTTACAAATAGTTTTACAATTTTAATTTAATTTAATTTAATTAATTTTGATTTCATTTTATTCATTTTTATTTGATTTTCATTCAATTTTTATCAATTTAATTTCATTTGAATGGTCTAATCAGTAACTTAAATAATCTACCACTCTATCATTATATTCCTTTTTTATTGTTTTTCCACCATACCGTACGTTTCACCTTTTTTACAACTTTATTTCCTACGATAAAAAAAATAAAATAATAATATTAAATTGATAATAATTTCCAAATGGTCGAAACGTGCGGTTTTTTAATAATTTTTTTATACTTTATTAATTTTTCGTTTCCGTTTCGTGGGCCAATTTAGAGCGAGGAAACCGGAGCGAACGTACTGACGATGTTAGACCACCAAGGCGGTAAGCAATAAATTTTAAAAAGGCAATAAACAAAAAATTCTATTATATATAATTAATTATTATATAATTATAATTATTTAATTGAAATTGTAATTATATAATATATCTATATATATGTAATTTATTTATAATATTCTCTTTCATACTTCCTAATCTCTAATCTAAATTCTAAATCCCATCTAATCTTCCATCTCTAACTTAACTTTTAATTGTTTATGTCTAATTGCTATAACTATTGTCTATTGCTTATTTCGCTCGGTGTCTCTTCGTCTCTCGGCAATTTGTGACCTGTCGAAAACTAAAAAAGAAATATTCGGTACCTTATCCTTTTATAAAAAAGATTTGAAAAATTCAATTTTGTTATTTGAAAAGGATTTTATTTTTATAGAATGTATCAAGTATTTGGTAGATTCGAGTGTTGTAAAATATTTTAGACTCTAAATTTTAATCAGTCAAAAGTTGTTCTGGAGCCAATTTTGACTGATTCATTTAGTGCGGATGTAACTGACAAATCAGTCAGAAGTGACTTTTGAATTCACAAATTTTTACAATTTTAATTTAATTTAATTCAATTTATTCATATTTATTTTCATTAATTTAACCTATGAATAATTTTAATTACAAATAATTTAGTTATTTTTCAAAGTTTAATTTTAATTTAATTTAATATAATTTGCATATTTTTATTTATTTCATTTAATTAAAAATATAATTATGAATAAATAAATACAATCAAATAAAAAATTTAATTGAAATTAAGTAAATACAAATAAATTAAATTAAATGACTGATTTTTCAGTCAAAGCATGATTCATCAATCAAATTACTCAAGTTTTGACTGATTTAAATTTAGAGCCTAGACTCTAGAATTTTAGAAATTTAGAAATGTGCAAAAATCGAAAATTTCTAACCAAATCTTTTTTTTTTTACAGAACGCCTATCATTATTTTAATCTCCATTATTCGTGTAATCGAAGCGTTTGCACCAGATTGCTCTTAATTTGAAGATTTAAGTTTTTGGAAATTTAGTTGAGATTCGTGAAATTTTGGAAATTTGGGTATTTCTGGTGGGAACGCAGGAATTACTATGAAAATGAATCTTCGAATTTTAGAAGTACAAATATAGTAGTCTAGCTCTAGAATTATGAATTATTAATTAATACATCGATTTATATCGATGACTAATCATTTTAATCCTCTCATTCTCCGTGGAAATTAATTAATTTAATTTAATTAATTAAATCAAAAATTTAATTAAATTTAATTAATTAATAAATTTATTTAATGCCAGTACGAACGACGCTAGATGATTATTTTAGCTTTTTCGTTCCCAGGATTGACTCTCATCTCTTTTTATTTTGATTCTAGGGAATTAAATAAATATTCGATCCTGATTTGAATTCTGGAATTTCGATTAATTTAATCTAATTCAAGTAAAGTAAATTAATTCTTGAACCAAATGACGAGGAATTATTTTATACAACACAATTTGATTTAAATTTTAGAGTCAATATTTATTTTTAAATTAAACTTGCATTTTTTGTATGCTAAGGCTGTAATTCAGTTATTTGCAGTATATCCAAGCGTTAAGAGTCGAACAAAAATATTTTTTTCAAAAATGCGCTTCTTTTGCAAATTTGATTGAAAAAATAGTGTGAAAAGTCAATATCGAACTTAAAATATTTGAGCTTTGAAATTTTTGAAAAAAAAATTGTAAATCTTGAAATTAAGAGCTTTTTGCTTCGAAAGCAATATACATATAAATAGAAAATATCAATTAATATTCGAATACTTATTAATGATTACAATAATAAAAATATTTAAAAATAGGAGATGATTGCTAATTCCTGGATCGATAAGCTTTTATTTGAATTTGGCGGGGCGCTCTCTGTATTTGAATCAGTGAAATTTCACTGAAAATTTGAAAATTCTGAAAACACTGAAAATTCACTGAGAATCAGTGATTTTTTACTGAAAACTCTGTGGATTCTCACTCTCTCGATAAATTTGAATCAGTGAGATTTCACTAATTTTTAGTGAAAAGTTTCAGTGATTTCAGTCAGTGACCCATTTTTCGCTACTTGAATCAGTGAGATGGCGTTGTGAGTCAGTAAAAATTCTTAATTATTTGATTCGGTCACGGATTTTCAATGAAATTCAACCGATTCAAATAGCTAGAAGTACTTCACTGATTTTCAGTGAAATTACACTGATTCAAATAGCTGGAAGTACCTCACTGATTCAAACAGCCAGAAGTACTTGATTGATTTTCAGTGAAAGTTCACTGATTTTCAGTGAAATTTTGCTAAGGGAGTTGTTTTATGCATTTTTTTATGTTAATGCCTCTCATTGGTCGGTTGCCTTTTTAGAGCCATGAGGTCGGGATGAAAAGCCTCGTTATGCTGGATGAACAAGGCGGTAAGCCATCTACCTAGCTAGCTAAAATAATTATCGTAAATTATGTATATTAAAAAAAGAAAAAAGAAACTATAATCATTAGATCTCTGACACAAGCAGCTCGTACGAAAAACCCACCTCGCCGACACAAACGTACACACACGTGAACACAAAAGCAAGAACGTAAATCAAGTTCAATTTGTTGGTCTCGAGGCTAATGAAAAATGAAAAATGAAAAATGAAAAGTGAAAAATGAAAAGTGAAAAAGCGAAACCCAGTCGGGGGACACCGATCGGAGCTCTTCTTACTCTCCTTAGATTTTAAATGTACGTACGGAAAATGTAACCAGAATGATTTTTTGCTACTGACTTCATTACTAATTGCTAATTACTGAATACTTATTACTATTCATTCTCACTAACACCTTAATGGCCAACGCTAACCCTTTGCACTCTAAATTTGAATTAGTCAAATTGACTGATTCAAAAAGTCAATTTTGACTGATTCAAAGAATAAGGTTTCGACTGACGAATCAGTCAAAAGCGACTGTTCAAATCAGTTAGTTTGAAGAAGCCAATCTCTAATTTCCATTGATTAAATCAGTCATTTTTAATGTTCTAAACAGTAACTTCCACTAATCAAATCAATAATTTTGATTCATATAATCCTTAACTTTCATTGAGTAAATCAGTAATTTATGATTTATGACTCATTTATTTGTCACATAGAATATAAAGACAAAATCAGTCACTTCTATTGACTGAAAAGCAGTCATTTCAAGTGTCTGATTGACTGAGTCAAAAGTGACTTTTCGAGTCAGTCAATTTGACTAATGGATGAAATCAGTAATTTTAAATGGTCCAATCTGTAATTTTCACAGAAAAAATAACTAATTTAAAAGGATTTAATCAGTAATTTTCACTGAGGAATCAGTTTTTTTAAAATTATTTAATCAGTAAATTTCACTAATTAAATCAGTCATTTTAAATGATCTGAAATGTAACTTCTATCAACTGGAAATCAGTCGTTTCAAGTGACTGATTGATTCAGAAAATAAAATAATGGTAAATATATAAATAATAATATTGACTGATTTTGTTACATCCTCAACAT
This sequence comes from Melikaiella ostensackeni, assembly GCA_032362435.1. NCBI lineage: Eukaryota > Metazoa > Arthropoda > Insecta > Hymenoptera > Cynipidae > Melikaiella > Melikaiella ostensackeni. Next base: position 6,148,431 of record JAUMHM010000089.1, on the reverse strand, counting down.
TTTCAAATTTTGTCGTAACGCCAAGCGATAAGTAGATTAGAATTGTCACAGTTGATAATTACCTACATAGTAAGCCGTAACTACTATCATATCCAAGCGGCGATAAATCGGCTACGGTCGAAAGTAGTAACAAAGCATGCTTGATTAATTTAATCAGTCAAATTTTGACTGATTTAAATTTAGAGTGTGCAAAATGCAAATATTCCGCTTCACACGCATGGTCAAAGTTTTTATCGAAATTTGATTTTTTTAAAGACATATTTCTTTTGAATTGGGAAGGAATCCTTCTTCTATGCTGTTTGTGACATATACTTCTATTGACTTGGAAAGGGGTCCCTCTTCTATGCTGTTTAAGACATATATTTGTTTTAAGTTGGGGAGTGGTCCCTCTCCTATGTTGTATGTTGTTTAAGACATATATTTCTTTTGAGTTGGAAAGGGCCCCTTCTATGTTTTCAGACATATATTTCTTTTGATTTGAAAAGAGGTCCATCTCCTATGCTGTTTGAGACATATACCTATTAATTTTAAGCTTGGAAATGGTCCCTCGTCCATGTTGTATGTTGTTTGAGACATATATTTATTTTTTGAGTTTGGAAGGGATCCCTCTTCCATGTTGTTTAAGACGTTATATCTCTTATGAGTTGGAAAGGGTGTCCTCTCCTATTTTCTTTAAGACATATATTTCTGTCGAGTTGAAAATTTAAATTAAAATTTTTTAAATTCAAATTTTAAAGCCCTTAAATTAGAAAGCAATCATGTTCAAATTTTCTGGATTCTAAAGCAATAACAATTTGAAAGCTGTTGAATCTGAAAGCAATCCAAATTTCTCGAAATTCAATTTTTAGCAATCCAATTTTTTTAATTCAAGTTTTAAAGCCTTCTAAATTTTGAAACATTTAAATTTGAAGAAAATCCAAGTTGGGAAGCAATAAAAGCCCAAAAATTGAAAGCAATCCAAATTTTGAAAATCGAAAGCAATCGAAATTTTTCGAAATTCAATTTTAAACAATAGAATTTTTTAAATTCAAGGTAGAAAGCCTTCTAAATTTTAAAACATTTAAATTTGAAGAAAATCCAAGTTGGGAAGCAATAAAAGCCCAAAAATTGAAAGCAATCCAAATTTTGAAA
>JAUMHM010000089.1:6099330-6110074 GCA_032362435.1 Melikaiella ostensackeni | reverse complement strand
GTCTGATACTTTATTTTGAAAGAAAATTCTATGGTTCAAAAAAAAAAAAAATTTGGTACACCGAAAAAAAGGGGTCGGTAATATAGGAATTTGACTGTGTCACATGCCCTTAAGACAAATGTATAACAAAAGGGGAAAAAGGAAAGAGTCAACCAAAACCAACCTGTCACTTTTTTTTATTAAGATGGTAATGAAACCTACTTTCTTATGAACTTTTCCAAGAAACTCACAAATCAAAAATAGACTTTCAGCTTCCTCCTTTCAGACTCATCAGAGACACATGTATAATAAAAGGAAAAGAGAGGGAGAAAAAGGAAAGAGTCAAACGAAAAATATCATTAAGATTTCTTTTCATTGAGGCATAAAAGTTTACCTCAATTTATCAAAAAATATCTCCTTTTGTTTAAATATTGGTCGATTGTTTATTAAATTTGCAACTTTTAAAATTGTGTAATTATTTGAATAATAGATTGGTTTTAAATTAACTTACATTATCTTCTATTTATTAGAATTGTGAGTTTTCCTTTTTCATATTGGAAGGGCCAAAATTTCGACAATATCAAAAGTTTTGGAAATTCGGGAATCCTTAAAATTCAAATTTGTAAAATAGGATTCTTCTAAACTATTAAATAAAAGAAAAATTATTTTTCATTTTAAAACCCAAAAAATTTTGATCCGCACAAATATAATATTTCTATAACTGTCCGAATTGAATAAGTGAACAATTAATCATAGTATCTACCCGACGGGTGATTTTAAATTTCCAGTCGTTTCCCGGTTTTCTTCCAGTTGATCTTTCATTTTCCCGGTCTGGTAATCACACTTCTTTTCGAAATTTCCATGTTCTAGCTCAGTTATAATTCTTTTGAAAAATTCCCTGTCCCAAGACAAAATTATAATTCTTTTGGAAAATTCCTTGTTTCAGATCTGAATTAGAATTTTTCTTTGAAAATCCTCTGATACAATTCATAATTACATATAATTACTTCGGAAAATTTCTTGTTCAAATTCCAAATTATCATTCTTTTCAAAAATTCCCTGTTCCAAATCAGAATTATAATTCTTGTAGAAATTTCCCCGTTCCAATTTAAAAATACTTTAGAAAAAATCAGAATCACTTTAAAAGATATTTGGAAGGTTTCGAAGTCTTGATACCCAGGCGGGAAAGTTATGCATTGTCAAAAAAATTATGTATAAATTCCATTTTCATACCGCCTCTATTGAAAATCCAATTTTTAGTACCTGTAGAGTAGGACGAAACAGAGAGTTTCAACCCTAGGGTTGAAACTCTCTGTGCTCCGCCCCGCTCTACACGTACTAAAAATCGGATTATCAATATAGTTGATATGAAAAATAATATGCATTACTCGGAATGAACTACAGCAAATGAAACTCGTGTGTTTGCAGCCCTCGCTCCGCTCGGGCAGCAAATTTCACACTCGTTGCAAACGCTGTGTTTCATCCCTTGTAATGCAACATACGAGTACTATTGTTTTATCCAAGTAATGTATAAAACAAACGAAAATTATACATAACTTTGTCCACTATATATAATTGTTCCGCCGGGGTAAGATAAAACAAAAATTTTAACCTTGAAAAGATTTCAAACAATTGAAAATAAAATGTAGATTTTTAAAGATTTCGACAAAAAAAAAACTTTTTAAGAATTCTGAAAGGTTTCAAGATAACAGAGAGAATTTCTTGAGATACCAAAGAAGATTTAAATTAATTTTTTGTATTGAAAAATTATTTTTAAGAGAATATATAAAAAGATTTCAAAAATAAAAAATTCTGTTTCGAAAGTTATTACGCTTCTTCTATTTTGGACACTTTTTGAGCCTGTAAAACTCGAATTGCACTAGTTCATTAAAGGGTGTACCGCGTAGCTGAGTTTTACTGTAAATAACTGAAACTTTTTTCTTTTAGTGGTAAAATCCCTGGGGAATCCAAATTTTTAGGTCCCAGTTGATTCCGAAAGCTCCTTCATGCTTATTTTTCATGTTAAAAAAAAATTATATATTTTTTTACTTGTTTACAAAAAAATGCCTACCCCGATTTTCATTATACTTCTTTATTTTATGCTTTAAAAAGTTCTTTTAGAGAAAAAATGATAAAACCTATGTGCTTCAGATAAATTCGTCCAAAAAAAATTTGATGAAAAAGTAAAATTGTCTTCTTTTATTTATGCTTAAAATGTTATTTTTTAGTATTGATTTTTTTTCTTGAAGTAATAAAAATAAGTTTCAAAATTCTTTCTATAGGAAAAAAGAAAATTTAATTGGTTACATCGGTTTTGCAATTGATTTTGTCGATTTTCGATATTATCACTAATTTAGGGTCATTTAAATGATTCTAGGCCCCATTATTTTGATAAAAATGATTTTTTTTATTCTATCACGTTATTTATGAAACATTTATATTGTGCAAGAATAAGTAGAAACAGTTATTTTATAATTCACTACCGAGTAAAATAACTCATAAATAAGATAGTTAACCATCTTCATTCATGTAAAGCGTTACCTTGTCGTTACTTTCTTTGTATTAGTTTTTTAAAACATAATTTTAAATTCCCAAAAGCTTAAGACAGTTTATTTTTTAATTGACAGTGTTTTAACAATGACCAATTATATTTGAATTTGAGTAAAATAAAAAAGAATTTTAAATTAATAATCTGTAAAGTGTTTTCGGTGTACACTATTATTAATTCTAAACCACAAACAATGAAACGAAATAAAATAAATTAAATTTTTAAATAGTAGTGAAAAGGCCATTACGAAATTTTATAAAGTAACGTACAGTAATGTACCGTTATCCAAAAATTGGAACGCGTTAACGTTACCATCACTTTTTTCATTACGTTACTTAAAAAATATAACGTTCCCGGTAACGCGTTATTGTTAAACGCTATTATCAAAATGATTATTTCTGATTATTTTCATATAAATGTTTAATAAATAACGTGATTGGATAAAAAAAAACTTTTATCAAAACCATGGGACCTAGAATAATTTAAATCACCCTTAAGATGTAATAATATCGAAAATCTATGAAATCGATTGTAAAACCGATATAATAAATAAAATTTTTTTTGCAATAAAAAACATTTTGAAAGCTTATTTTCGTTACTTGAAGAAAAAAGCTGAAATAAATAGTAAAAAAATGACATTTCAAGTAAAAAAAAAGTTTCATTTAAAAAAAAAAAGTTTCCTTTTTTTAAAAAAATTATGTTTTGAACGAATTTATAAAAGCATATGGGTTATATAATTTTTTCTCTAAAAGGACTTTTTGAAGTATAAAATAAGTAAGTAGGTATCAAGAGAATCAGGGTGGGCATTTTTTGGGAACCGAGTTTTCAAAAAAAAAAAAATCAAATTTTTTTTAACATGAAAAATAAGCATGAAGGAGCTTTTGGAATTAATTGGAATCTCAAAATTTGGATTCGCCGGGGATTTTAGCACTAAAAAAAGTGTTTCAGCTAATTACTTTAAAACCCAGCTAAACGGTACAACCTTTAATGAACTAGTGCAATTCGTGTTTTAGAGACTAAAAAATGCAATAACTTTCGAAAAAAAAGGTTTTCAAGTGAAATATTTGGCAATCTATATTTTTCTGCGAAAAAAATAAGTAATCAGAGTTTTGAAAAAATTGATGGCGTAAAGATTTGGTTTGTGTAAGTCCGGCGTGGAATCCACCAATTTTCTAGATTCTTTTTCAACTTATCAGAAATCTTGAAATTTTTTTTTTAATTTTCTAAAGAATGTTAGGAAAATTATATTTTAATAATGCATGCATGATTTCAGCCCTTTTCAATGCTTACGAAGCGGGGCTCAAGTTCTGTTTTTCAGTCCCTAGGGAGTGAAAAGTGACGTCAGAGGTAAGTAATGAAGATTATCAAGCGATCAGTTGATCGCGTTGACAGATTGGACCAACCCGAAGCGATAAGTTACCATAAATTACTGATAAATTACCTAATTTATCATAAATTACTATAAATTACCGAAAATTTTTGGATACTCCGAATTTCGGTAAATTTTCAAAATTCCAACAATTTCCTAAATTCATATTGAAATAAAAATAAAGTTTCCAAAATTCCTCCATACGAGCAGAAATCAATGCCTGTGTTTCAAGCGTGTCTGAAATGATGCATTTGATTTCTTATAAAAAATATCGTATGCACCAAGGGGGAGGGGACTTTTTACGACTCGTGTATTTTTTCAGTACTAGTCGAAAGTCTCTTTTTCCCCCTTGGTGCATAATATACATAGTATTATATAACCTTAAAAAGAAACTGCTAATGATATTTATTATTATTTCCCCGAATGTTACATTCGAAACCGAAAAACTCCACGCTCGCATAGCGAACGACTGATGATGCTTGTGAAGTGAAAATTAAATTAAAAAATGCGAACATTTTAGAATTAGCTGAAGATGCTGATGTGAAAAACAATATGTCAGATTCAGATTCTGTTTCTGATTAAGGGAGACTTTACGTAATGAAAATCAAATGACCGATCTTTTATTTTCTGACAATGAATGGTACAATCGATTGCGAGAGCGAGAGATAGGTACTAAACGAAGCGTGGCTCTTATGTTATGTAATTAACCGGCGTTTGACAATTTATTGACTTATTTTTCATTATTGTTTAATCCCATGCCACGCACGTGCAACCAGATAACGAGCATCATACCACATTGTTTATACTCGTATTCTACGTCAACCAGGTTTCCTCCTTTAATCGTTCCAGCAATCTCACAAATTTCCCCCTTTGTCCAAATTATTACGAGAAACTCAATTTTAAAGATTTAGTTAAGTGAATATAAAAACCTAAACGCAAAAAAAACATTTGTTAAACTCACAGGATTTTCAGCTAAAATAGGGACAGCACACAGTGGGGCAGAATTCTCAAAACACAGCCATAAGTCCTATTTATTAAGTTTACCATATAAACTATTACATTCTAATATAACCAGTCAATCATGTGGTACAATATTTTTAATTAGCATCAACTTTTAACGCCTTTTTTATGTTTTGTTTTTTGTTATGTATTCACAGATTTTCTATCTCCAGTTTCAACACCTTCACACTCAATATCGACATAAAGAAAATGATTCAATCTTGCATGATTAGTAAGAGCCGAAATATTTCTACAAGATAAATCCAACTTTCTAAACTTTCATGCAGAATTAGTGGAAAAAAATTAATTTAAAGAAAGTCTGCAAGTGAAACAGCAACAACATATGAGGAATAAGTGGCCATAAATGCATAAGTTCATTTATTGTTTTTCGAGAAATTTGCCTGGATTTCTCAAAAAACGAAAGATAGACTAATGCTCTTATGGCCGCTTACTCCTCATATACACTCATCTCGCGTAACTGTGCCGACCTCGAGTCTGGTCAGCACAGTGACGGGCGCGATTAAAATCTAGTTTCAACCGGATTTAAAGCCACGAGTGAGTAAACACATTGAACCGCATATATAGTCTCGGAACCCGGCACATGTTCAAAAATATATGCCCAGAGAGTCGCGATGTAAACAACTTCTGATACGCTACTGACTGTCTGAGCGGAAGACCTTGAGTATACGGCGTCAAGGGACGCTCAGGAGGGGAGAAAGATGCAGTCACGCGTAAATAACCGTGAAGCCGGTACCAGAACGGGCGGCAAAGTTACGCGACATGAGTGTAATATGCGTTTTTAAAAAATAGTAAAAAGAGGCCAATGTGATCTTTTCCGAGATCAGTACCTTATGATCTCTATTTTAAACCCTGAAAAAATATTTTACGGTTTTCTGCAGCATTCAAAGTTATTCTGAAAATTCTATCCATCAAACTTCAAACGAATTTAGAAAAATAACTAAGTCCATTACATTATCACAAAATGAGAAAACAGAATCAAATAAGGTAACCTATTCTTGTCCGTAACCCTTATTATAATAATAGTCATTTTATAAGTAGAATTACATTTGTTAAATACTTTCTTACTTTATTTCAGTTTGTATGCATTTCGAATTTTTAGTTCTCTATATATTTAAAATTATAAGAAATAAAATCGCTTCACATATACTTTTCAATCAAATATAAATATTTGTTACTCATGTAAAGACCGTCATCTTGAATTGCTTCCCCATAGAGGAAGCTTTGTAAAGATGAAAATTTTTTAATTTCATTTTTTGACAATCTTGACATAATTCGATCTCAGGAGTCCCAAAATGGGGTTTTTTAAAAATGTCCGTGTGTGTGTTTGTGAAAAATACTCTCTTTTTTGATAACTCGAAAACAAGTAAAACTAGGGCTGTGAAATTTGGAGGGATTGTAGTCCTAAATAATGCCCATGATTTTTTAAGATTGGAGCCAGATCGGATAAGAATGAATTTTTTTTTTATTTTATACTTTTCTCAAAAATTGTATGAGATGTGAATTTTTTTTTGCACTTTTGATTATATTAAAGAAGAAAAAATTGTACACATAGATTTTAATAAAATACATCCTTTTTTAACAAAAAAGTTTGACGTTCATTCATTAAATATCGTGAGAATGGAAAAGGCTGAATTTGAAAAATTCGCAATTTAGAACATTTTTATCACGGTATTGGCAGTAATACCAGGCTATGCAAACCGAATTTTTTTAAACACGGAGTGGTACTTTGTTATATAATTAACTTGAATGTTTATAGCTATCTCCAGACAGAAATGTCTATCTTAAAGAATTCTTCAAGTTTTCAATTTTTCGTTTATAAATGAGATTTTTTCAAATATTACGAATATAGCAACATAGTAAGTGCCAAATTTGTTCATTTTGACAGCATGAATCGATTGATGTATTTAAAAGCACTCTGTGACCAAATGAAGTTATGATATATACAGATTTGTACATTTTTCAAACGTTTGTAAGAGAAAATCTTTCTTAATTTTGGGAATATACCAATATTATACCTACTAAATTTATTCGTTATGATGAGACAGATCGAATGATGTATTTAACAGGCATGTATGATCAAATAAAATTGATATATACAGATATATCAATTTGTTTAACGTTTAAAGGATAAAAATTCTCAATTTTTCAAATACACCAATATTTTAAAGAATGAAAATTATTCGTGTTGATGAAATGAATGTATTAAACTATATAAAAACCTTCAATGAATAATTTATTCCTGTCAAAGAATTATTTTTTATAACAAAAAAATCCTCTACGAGGAGTCTCATTGTTCATGAAATGATCACAATTTAAGATACACCATTTAATGAAGGCGCCGAAAAGATCCATTAAATTCAGTAGATTTCAAGAGAATTCCAAGGAATTCAAAGAAAATCAATAGAACTAAAATTAATTCTATAGAATTCAAATGAATTCAATATAATTTAATGAAATTGGAACGAATTTGGAGGAATTCAAGGAAATTCGAAAGAATTAGATGAAATTCATACAAATCCAAGATCAATTAAAAAGAATTCAAGTGAATTGAAAAAAATTCAAAAATTTTTTTTTTAATTCATTGAATTCATTGAATTTGGCGTGGATTTGGAAACATTCAAGGGAATTCAAAATAATTTCATGAAATTCATGCGAACTCAAGATGACTTTAAAATAATTGAAGATGAATTTAAAAGTCTTAGGGGTGAATAAAAGAAATTAAAAATCCAAAAAAGATCAATTGAATTCAGTGAATTTCAAGATAAGTCCTAAGAATTCAATGGAATTCAAAGAAATTCAATAGAATTCAAAGGAGTTCAAGAGAATTCAAATGAATTCAAAATTAAAGGTGACTTTTTTTAAATTCAAGTGAATTAAAAACAATTCAAACATATATATATATTTTTAAATTCATTGAATTCATTTTTCACTTTTTGTACTTTTTTGAATGGACGATAGGAAACCAAAGATACGTTTTATTTTAATTGTAATTTGATATGGAGTTTTAAACCCTAATTGATAAGAATTGATTATTTTACATTTTAGTGACTTAACTCTTTGTATTAAAAAGTTTTTAGCTTTGAAGAGAATGCGTTTGAAATTTTCCATTTGGAAATTCAAAAAATTTAAGCTAAATTAATGTTAAGTCCCGATTTCTAAAATGTTTATATTTTTAAGGTGCAGAAACTTCTTTGCGACCATTTTTTCTCTGTCCAATCAAAATATTCAACATCCAAAAGATTTTGAAAATTTTTTACTTTAAGATAATGAAAGCCGTGGCCATAAATGTTACAAATATTATATAATACTAAAAGGCTTCTAATTTGATATTGCGCAATTCCTAACACTTAACGCCGTCATTAGGATAATGATGATGCTATGTATGTTGAAAAATCGTCCATTTTATTTAAAAATTGGCTGCGGACTTAACTATGCTCACCTCAAACTCTTATAAACAACTTTTTTGGGACCGTTTTTTATAGTCTTTCTAATTTATTTATTTATCACTGATTAGAAGTTAAATTTTCACAGAAGTTAAACAGTAAAAATCAGAATTCACTGAATAACTTGAGTGAAAATGTCACTATCAATCTGTGGTATCTCATTCTTAATCAATGAAAATCGATATTGAGTTGATTATTAATACGTCAGTTTGACATCTTATAAAGTTGCAGTGTCTTTCCACTTGAAGTAACTTGAAGTTATTAAGAATGATTGAATTTTAAAAATCGTGATGCTCAATTTGAAACTTTATTATTTTTAGCGACTTAGTTTCAAGATCCGAATTTAAGAACGCCTCAATTTTTAAACGAAGTTTGGAATTGTTTAATTTTCAACGCCTCAAGTTTGGATTCATTAATTTTCAAAGTTTCTTTAAAACACTTGAACTTTGAACGGTAAAAATGGCAATGATTTCTTTTGGATAGAAATCACATTAGTAAAAAAATTTATCCAATCGCTTTGAATGATACTTGATGCTACATAACATGATATTTATCAATAATATATACCATCTTTACATTTTGAATGCGCAATTCTAAAACAGTTTAATTTTTGAAGTCTTGAAACTAAAGTTTTTTTTTGTCTAAAGTTGACTAAAGTTTCGACATGTTATTTTGGCCGATTAATGAAGAAGTTGGACAATATTTTCACTATAATCTGTACAAAAATCGAGGGCTCTATATTTTTTTGAACAGATAAGGTAATTTCTGTCTTTATCTTTAACTGTCTTCCGCAATAAAATTTCCTATCTTCCTCGAATCTTTATCACTCCAAAATGACTGTAATATTTGAGTTTTCAATCAAATGTGTAGAAGTAAAATAATTGTATGTATACAATTATCATATACGATAATTGTTTCGCACATTAATGTATTAAATTTCGAACAGAAATTTTCAACAGTGTACATACAATCTTCAGCTTCTTTGGATCCAATAAATCTTCATCTCTTCTTCAAATCTTTAGTAATTCCCAATTCGATTTTCCTTTGAAATTTTTCGAAAAATTCCTCAGATTGTAATTTCTATCACGCGACCAGGTGCTTTTCAAAACTTTCCTTGAATCGTCCCACGCGCGAATCACTCGATCCTTTGGATCATCGCTTCCCGCCACGAGATCATATTTTTTCTTATATTATACTTCTCTCTTCTTATCTTTCTTTAGCCTCTCCTCAAACACCCCACGGTCCTTCGACCATTCTTACATAATCACAAATGATATTTATATTGTCTCTTGCAAGCCACGATGTAAATTGATGTCGCAACTCTGACTCAGTTTATCGGACCCTCTCATCGATCCAGTTTCTTCTAATCATTCGATCACCTTCTCACTATTTCACCAAATTTATTTATTTATTTATTTATTCATTCCGACATCTTCCAGACTATCTTCAAACCTTTGGGTACCAGCTTTGATTTTGTTCAGTGATCTGTTGCTCTCCTTCAATGATGGTCCCAAACCAGAGAAATCCAGATCTTAATTTCTTCTTCTTTGATTTTGTCTTTTTGTGTAAATCTGAATTTGAAAATCTAGATAAATCCTTTCTTCATCCTCACCCACAGGTCCAAACTTTAAAATTTAAAATCCCGAGCACTTGATCAGCTGATCGCGGGACGGTTCTCTTCCACTTGAGGAGGATTTTGAAACTTTGAGGTAGTAAAATGATTGCGCACACACTTTCGCCTTTGGCACTGCCTCGATCACTGACTGAAAAGTCTGTGTGGTACTTCTGAGCTTGGCTCTCAGACAGGCGCAAACGTACTTCAAGCTCACATGCTCGGTGCTCTTTAGGTCGCACGCGCGTGTGTCGTAAGCCCCCACCAAAGCGGAATCGACACCTACAATATATAGGTGGTCCAAAAAAAACAGATTCCACTCAGAAAAAAATTTGGCTTGAATAAAACAAACTTTTTTCCTTGATACACATTCCATTTCGATTCAATCAAACCAATTTTGGTTGATTTAAGAAAACAAGGGCCGTCCATAAACTACGTTACTAATTTGAAGGAGGGAGGAGGGGGGGGGGCGTCATTGAAAGTAACGCTACGGGTTTATATAACGTTTAATACGTTTCCTGATGATAAATTCTAGCAAAATTTGTGAATTTTGCGAAAGATGTACCTGCAACGGTAGAGTTCAATAATAACTTGAGAAGTTTGAACATCACTTTCATATTTCAGACATCACAACTGATTCCTCTATTCCCCTCTTTTCCAATTTTTTCAACAATTCTTCTTTTTACATTCTCATGTCAATGAGAAGGTATTAGTTTTATGTGAAAATTGACTTTCGCGGATTTCATCAAATCTCGACGTTTTCGGACTCACTG
>JAUMHM010000089.1:6084964-6099230 GCA_032362435.1 Melikaiella ostensackeni | reverse complement strand
ATTTATTTTTATGCACTGATTACTAATATGGCCAGGAAAATTTCAAAAAAAAAATTCTCAACGTCGAAACTTTAAAAAAACACGTTTTTAAAAAGAAAAATGTTATGCTTACAACATTTTTTTAAATCGTATACGGGCAGGAAGGCACTACTGTCATTTGTCACAGAAATAATTTTAGTTAGACCCCTAACCCTTTCCAACATCTCGTTGGGGCCGAAAGGCACCCATGTGACTGGTCACAGAAATAATGTTGCTCAAACACCTACCCTTTTCTAACATCTTATGGCGGCGGGAAGGCACCCGTGTGACTGGTTCCAGAAATAAGATCGATCAAACCCCTGCCCTTTTTCAACGTATCATGGGGGGAGCGGAAAAACACCCTTGTGACTGGTCACAGAAATAATTTTAGTCAAATTCCTAACCCTTTCAACATCTCGTGGGGGCGGGAAGGCACCCCTGTGACTTGCCACAGAAATAATGTTGGTCAAACTCTTACCCCTTTCCAACGTCTCGTGGGGGCTGGAGGGCGCCCGTGTGACTGGTTACAGAAATAACATCGATCAAACCCCTGCCACTTTCCAACCAATTTTTTTAAATCTCTTAAAATCATCAAAATCCTTGAAAATCCCTTGAAAAATTTTCAATTTCTCTAAAATGCCTTCCAGTATTTTTAAACACTCTGAAATATTTCGAATCTTTTGAAATCCCTCCAAATTAATGAAATCAATAAAAAAAACTATTTGCAATCTTTAAAAAATTCCCTAAAATATTTCAAATCCTTTGAAATCTCTTGAAACTTTTTAAAGATCGAGAAAATGTCTTGAAATATTTTAAAATACACTAAAAACAATCAAATCCTTAGAAGTCCCATTAAATTACTGAAATCAATTGAAAATTCCTTCAAATCTTTTAAAATACCCTAAAATTTTTTTAAGCTCTTGCAAATTCCATGAATTTTTAAAAATATCTTAAAATCTTTCAAATTCTTTGAATTGCCTTCAAATTATTGAAATCAATTGAAAATACCTTGAAATCTTTTAAAATATCCTAAAATCTGGAAAGCTCTTTAAAATCTTCAGAAATAGCTTGATATATCTGGAAATCTTTGAAATTCATTAAAATATTATAAAATCCCGTGAAATTTTAAGAAATCTGATGATATTTTCTGCAATCCTGGAAAATTTATTAAAATACCTTGAGAGCTTTTAAAATCCCTTAAAAGCAATGAAATCCTTGGAAATCTTTTTTAATCCCTCCAAATCTGTCAAAATATCTTAAAACCGTATAGGCGCATGCAATTTAAAAAAAAATCCAATTCCAAAAACCAATTTTTGTAAATCCCTTGAAATTTTTTTAATCTCTTAAAAATGCCTTAGAATCTTTTAAATTTCCCTAAAATATTTCAAATCTTTGAAATATTCCGAAATACCTTGAACCTTTTTAAAGCTTTTGAAAATGCATTGGAATTGTTTGAAATACCCTAAAATATTTCAAATCCTTCAAAATCTTTTGAAATCCCTTGAAATTTTTTAAAGCTTTTGAAAACTGTTTGGAATTTTTGAGAATACCCTAAAATATTTCCAATTCTTCGAAAACTTTTGAAATCCCTTAAGTCCTTCGTAACGTTTTAAAGGTCTTGAAAATTGCTTGGGATTTTAAAAAGTAACCTAAAATATTTCAAATCCTTTGAAACCTTTTGAAATGCCTTGAAACTTTTTAAAGCTCTTGAAAATGTCTTGGAATCTTTTAAAATACCCTAATATATATATTTCCAATCCTTTGAAATCCCATTAAATTACTCAAATCAATTAGGAACTCCTTGGAATCTTTTAAATTACCCTAAAATAGTTCAAATTCTTTAAAATCCAATCAAATTATTGAAATCAATCGAAAATTCCTTGGAATTGTTTAAAATACCCTAAAATATTCCAAATCCCCTGACATTTTTCAAAGCACTTGAAAATTCTTTGGAAATTTTAAAATACCCCAAAATATTTTCAACCCATTATAATATTTTGAAATCCCTCGAAATTTTGTAAAGCCCTTGAAAATTCCTTGGCATTTTTAAAAATAACATAAGATATTTCAAATTCTTTAAAATCTTTTGAAATCCCTTAAAATTTTGTAAAGCTCTTGACCCTAAACTTTTTTAAGCTCTTTGAAATTCCTTAAGTTGATGAAAACAATTGGAAATTCCTTGAAATTTATCTGAAATCATTCAATTTCGAGATTCTTCAATTCAAAATAAAATTTTTAAATTTTGAGAGCTTCTGACTCTAATATATTTCAATTTCAAAAACTTTAAATTTCAAATTATTCAATTTTAAAGCTTTTTTGTAGAAATGAGACAAGTTCGATTCCATTTCATCCCAATCGAAATATTATCCTTTTTTCAAAATTTTACCTAATCTAGAATTATTTTATTTTGAATGCTTTTAATTCAAAATGGTTCAATTCTTTTTTTAAATTTCAAACGCTTTTAATTCGAAATTATCAATTACTGTTTCCTAAACTGTTAAAACTCCTAATATTACAAATGTCTGGTAATTTCTTCATGTGCAGCATTATTGTAAAATTATTTTTCTTGAAAAAATAATTAAAAGGCTTTTGCATCAAATTTTTCACTGAGGCGAAAACAATACTCCTGTTTAAAATTTGTTTTCGGTCGACGAATGTTAAAAAAATTTGGAATGGAAATTGAAATTCACTTACCTAACGATGTAATTGACGCAGACAACAGAAAGTGGTTTGTGCTGCTTTGAACAATAAATTAAAGTTGCTTGAGTGATGACCCAGGCATATCCGCCCTTTTTTCCCAAAAATCTGTAAGCCACAGTTTCGCATTGCCCTTTGCTGAAGACTAGAACGAAAAAATGAAAAATAGATAAATAACAGGATATTATTGATCAGAGAGAAATTAAATCATTTTTAAAGATTTCAATCTTTTTTATTTTTAATAATTAGAATTTTTAATGCATGGAATAACCCGAATTTAAATTTATATTAACGTTTTTTTATTTAATTATCCTTGATAGTTATTTAAAGTTCTTCTTATAGAAATTCCCTGATTTTCGGATAAAATTATTACTTACGGGACTTGAAAGATTTATCAAGGATTCCATTATCCTGTGCGTGGTGGAAATCAAAAACGGATTGGCCCACCAATTCATTGCTGTCCCAGCCTAAATATTCAGCCAGCCTAAAAACAAAATTTCGTCAATTTTAAAAATTAAAGATACAGATTAGATTTGTATTTGATTGTAAGATTTTAAAGTTGAAAACGTTCAAATTTAATACTTATCGGATTGGAAAACAATGGATTTTTAAATTTGAACGTTTTTATGGTAATAGGTATTCATTTTTCTTGATTTTTTTAAGCTTATGAACTTGGACGCCTTGAATTTTCAAAAAAGACAAATGAGAATTGGAGTTTTCAAATAAAATTCAAATTTTTCTATTCAATACATCTCGGCTTCCAATTTTCAATTGAAAGTTATTACAAAATTGCAGGGTAACCGCAAAACATAATTTGCAAAATTCCCTGACTTTTTCCTAACTAATTTTTCAATTTCCCTGACCATTAATTTCTAAAGAACAACATTTTAATCTTGTAACATTTTTAATATGGAATCTTTTATAAATTAAATAAAACAATTTTAAATTTAAATTTCTAAATTTTTAATTTATTATTCTCAGGGCTGCCAGAGCCTAATTTACTTTAAAAAAGTGAAAAATTCACCTATTTAAACCGAAAAAGTCACCTGAAGTGACTAATTTTCTTTTGAACTTAAAAGAATTCGATGAAAATTATAAGAATTCAAGAGAATTGAAGGAAATCAACTGAATTGAAAACAACTAAAAAATATGAAAAAAATCATTGAATTCAGTAAGTTTGAAATGAGTTTAGAAAAATTCGAGGGAATTCAAAAATATTTGATGAAATGCCTAAGAATTCAAGGTGAGCTCAAAACACTTCAGGATGAATTAAACGAAAACTGAAAAAAATCAGAAAAATCCATTGAACTGAGAAGAATTGAAGGAATTTAAAAGAATTCAAGTGAACTCAAAAAATTCTAGAGAACTCCAAAGAATTCAAAAGAATTTAAAAGAATGCACGATAAATTAATAAGAATTCATGGTGAACTCCCCATGAATTGCAAAAAATATTTGAGAATCTCTTCAAATTTCTGAAAACTTACGAAATCCCTAACTTCGTGTAAATAAATTTTTTGAAATCCATTGAAATATTAGACAATTCCGTGAAATTCTAAGAAATCTAATATTTCTTGAAATACTGGAAAATTTATCAAAATACTTTAAAAGCGTTAAAAATCCCTTAAAATCATCGAAATCCTCAGAAATCTGATATAATCTTTTGGAATCTTTTAAAATACCTTAAAACTTTATATGTCCTGTAAAATCGTTCCAAATCTAATGAAATTCTAGAAAATTCTTTACAATCACATGAAAACTTTTTTAAATCCCTCAGAATCATTAAAACCCTTAGAAATCCCTTGAAATTTTTTTAATCTTTTGAAAATGCCTTGAAATCTTTCAAAACCTCATAAAATATTCAAAATCCTTTGAAATCCCTTTACATTATTGAAATAAATTAAAAGTTCCTTAGAATCTTTTAAAATTTCCTAACATATTTCAAAACCTTTGACATTTCTTGAAATTCCTTGAAACTTTTTATAGCTCTTAAAAATACCTTGAGATCTTTTAAAATATCCTAAAATATTTTTAATCTTTTGAAATCCCCTGAAATTTTTTAAAGCTCTTGAAAAATCCTTGGAAGTTTTAAAAATACCCTAAAATCTTTCAAATTCTTTAAAAACCTTTCGAATTATTAAAATTCATTAAAAATTCCTTGGAATCTTTTAAAATACCCTAAAATAATTATAGTCCTTTGAAATGTTTTGAAATTCCTTGAAATTGTTTAAAGGTCTTGAAAATGCCTTGGAATCATTTAAAGTACCCTAAAATCTTTTAAGTTCTTTGAATGCCCTTTAAATAATTGAAATCAAATGAAAATTACTTGAAATCTTTTAAAATATCCTAAAATATTTCAAATCCTTTGAAATGATTTCAAATCCCTTCAAGTAATTGAAATCAATTGAAGATTTCTTGGAATCTTTTAAAATATCCTAAAATCTTTAAAATTCTTCAAAATCTTTGAAAATATCTTGAAATATTTGAAAATCTTGGAAATTCTACAAAATCCCTCAATTCTTGTGGATAAATTCTTTGAAATCCATGAAAATATTTTAAAATTCCGTCAAATTCTATGAAATCTGATGATACTTTCTAAAATCCTGGCAGATTTATTAAAATACCGTGAGAGCTCTAAAAATCCTTTGAAATCATTGAAATCCTCGGAAATCTTGTGAAATCCCTTGGCATCTTTCAAAATATCCTAAAATCTTTAAAACTCTAAAATGTTTAGAAACACCTCGAAGTATTTAAAAATCTTTGAAATCCTACAAACTCCCTCAATTCTTGTGAGTATATTCCTTGAAATCCCATCAAATTATTGAAATCAATTGAGAATGCCTTGGAATCTTTTAAAGTACCCTAAAATCTTTCAAATTCTTCGAAATCCCTTCAAATAAATGAAATTAATTGAAAAATCCTTGAAATCTTTTATAATATTTCTCGGCTTTCAATTTCCAAATGAAAGTAATTCAGTAACTAGGATTTAATTAGGATTTCTTCGAATAAAGAATAGATCTGAATTAGCAAAACCTCCAATTCTACAAAACTTTGTTTGACTCACTTGTCATCAGCATAAGTGAATTTCATATTAAGACTGTGTTTTGAAAGAAATGTCTGTCGACCCAATGGCACTTCAATATTGCTAGGATGTGGAATAGGACATCCAACAACAACCAATGAAGCTACTGATTCTTTTTCGATTTTATCTTGTGGTCTACTTGACTCGTTTGCAATTCCATTTTCACTGTCATAAGATTTTGTTATCTGAGGAGTCGAAACTATCTGTCCAGTGCAATGAATAATCTGAAATATATATAGACAATTAATTTCAAAATACAAGAAATTGAGTGAAAATTAATTTAAAAATATAATTAAATCAGTAAAATAATATTCTAACCCCAATTAAAAAGATCTTCTATTCTTTTGTATTCAAGCTTTTCAAAATTAACTTGTTTATCTTATTGTATCAAGAGACGATAATACTATAAATATATCGGAGAATTGGAAAATCTTATCTCGAAAATATTTATGATTATGGATTATCCAGCGTGTCTACCAGGAGGATGATTTATAATTCCCGGTTTTCTCTAAGTCAAATTTCCATTCTCCCGGTTTGGTAATTATACTTCTTTTTGAAAATTTCCATTTTCCACTTCAAGCCCAAAAGACGAATTTTCTACAAAGCAGTTGAATTTTCAACCCAAAAATATGAATTTTCAACAAAAAATTGATTCCCAACCAAATAGTTTAATTTTTTTACCAAAAAGACGAATTTTCAATCAAAGAGATTAATTTTCAACCAAGAAGGCGAATTTAACCAAAAAAATGAACTATTAACTGTTGAAAATTCAAGAAAAAAACGGTGACCCGTTTTCGAAAAAATTTACTTTTTCAAAAAAATTTGTTTATGGATTGAAATGTTTCTTTATTAAATTCTCATATAAAATTATGTAAGTATAACATTTTTAACACTTTTTAAAAATATAAAACCCGCTTTTTCTTGAATTTTCAACTGTTGAAAATTCAACTATTAAAATTTATTTAAATTGGACACTGAATTTTAAACAGTTGAATTTTGAATTTTCTTCTATTTTCAACTGCTGAAAATTTAATTTTCTTCAATTTCCGAAAGTTGAATTTCGTATTAAGAGCAAGTGTTAAAAACGATATATTTACATAATTTTACATGAGAATTTAATAAATTAACATTTAAATCCATAAAAGAAGAATTTTAAAAAAGAAGGTTATTTTCGAAAACGGGTCGACATTGGCAAATAATGTTTTGCCATATTATTAGCCATGCAATGAAATCTCAGTAGGGAATTTATGAGATTAAAAAAATCACAACATTGATCATCTCCTTGTCAAAATTATAATTCTTTTGGAAAAATTTCCTGAACCAACTCAAAATTATCATTCATTTCAAAAATTCCCTGTTCCAAATCAGAATCATGATTATTTTAGAAGATTCCTAGTTCCAAGTGAAAATTGTAATTCTTTTGGAAAATTCATTGTTTCAAATCAGAATTATAATTCTTCTCAACCGATTTAAGCTTTTAAAAATTAACTTCTTCAATCATTTTTTTTACTTTATCAAGGGACAATAATACTAAAAATATATCGAAGATGTAACTAAAAATCGGAAACTCTCATCTTGATAATATTTATGCTTACAGGTTTATCATAATTATTTGTTTTACCTTGTACGATGCACTTTTTAAATTGACTTTTCTGCCTTTGTTGGTAAGCGTGCATTTCAAACGCAGAAAGAAATTACAAGATTTTTTTTCTTCTTTTCGAGAAACTTTTGTGGAAAGACTCTCTCGTAATTCATCGTGATCGCAAGGATGACTGTATTCAAAAACACTCTGTCCCATCATGTCCAACTGAAAAAAATGAAGAAAATTAATTATCATCGAGAATTTATTAAACTTCTAAGTAACTTTTAGTTGCAATTTTTATGAAATACCTTCAATTCATCATCAAAAACAAGAATAAGCAGGGTGAAATGAGAATTTTCGTTTTCACATATATTTTATCAGAAGAAGTATCATTTTTTATAGGTAACAAATAAAAGTTACTTTCAAATAGAAAATAATATTTTTTGAAAAATTTAATCTATCAAAAATAATCACAGAGTGCCCGCTAAAATGCAACAAAAAACTTTTTTTTACCATTTTTCCTTTCCGTTATTGATTAGTATAGACTTGTCAATTTATTCTAGTGTATAAGTAGAAAAAAACCCTTAGATGTGCAAAATATCTTTGTAACCTGGGCTAAATAAATATATATATTTTTTTAATTACACACACCTCTGCATTCTCAAAATTTGCTGCATTTACAATTTTTATTCTTTAGGCATATCAATTTTTTTAGCGAACTTTTTAGCTTTCAATTTTGAAATATTTTTATTTCCAGAGACACTAGCCAGATTTATAAATTTAAAATTAAGACCATTTCAATTTACAAGCCACAAACTTCCAAATCTATTTCGATATTCAGAAATATCAATTTTTACAAATCTACAATTTGGAGGCTTTCAAATTCTAATGGTTTTCATTTAATAACCTTCTGAATTTAGAAGCATTTCAATCATTCAATCATTCATTTTCAAGCCGTTCAAATATTCAAATTTTGTGGCGTTCAAAATGCAAGGTGCAAAATTTGAAAGTTTTAAAATTTTAAAGCGATGGAATTTCAAAGCCTTCATTTATAAAACTCTGCAATATTTTGAAAGTCACAAACCTTGAATATTCAGGGTAGCCACTTTCATCGCCGGAAAAAATTCCCGGACATTTCCCGGTTCAACAAAATTTTTCCCGGTCATTCAAATTCGAGTTGAAATTCAAAAGTTCCAACTGTTAAAGCTGAAGATTTTTTCACTTAAAATAAATTAATCTAAACTACAAACTAAAGCAGCCAAAATTAAACTCTTCTGAATTTTCAACTTTCCAAATTAAAGCTTAAAAAATTTGTCATTCAAAAACTTTTAATTCAATCGTTTAATAATGAACAAGTTTTAAAATGGAAATCTTCTTATTTCAATAGGTTTAATTCTAGGGGCTTTAAAATAAACATTTTCTTAAAATGAAAAATTCAAAATGGTAAAGTATCAATTTGACAAACTTTAATTATACAAATTAAATGGTAAAGGCTGGTAAAGGTCTCCAACTTTAATTATTTCATAAAAAGTCAAAACAAAATATTTTAAAATATACATATTGAATGTCGACACTTTTAACGCTGGGAAAAAGTCCCGGTTTGTTAAATTTTTTTCTCAGTCATACAAATAAAAACAGTTCTTATAGGGAGATGATCAGAGCTGGGATTGTTTTTTATCTCATAAATTCCCTAATGAGATTTCATTGCATGACTATTAATTTGCTAAAAAATGATTTGCCAATGACTAACCGTTATCGACAAAATCGGATTTTTTCAACATTTTTTCATCGATTGAAATGTTTATTTAATAAATTCTCATTTAACATTATGTAAATATAACATTTTCAATACTTGTTTTTAATACAAAATTCAAATGTTGAAAAAAGAAAAAAATTCAAAAGTTGAAAATCCAATTTCAAATTTTCTTCGATTTTCATCAATTAAAAATTCAACTGTTTAAAATACAATTTTGAATTTCCTTCAATTTTTAATAGTTGAATTTTCAATAGTTGAAATTCAAGACAAAAACGAATTTTATATTTCAAAAAAGTTTTGAAATTTTTATATTCACATAATTTTACATGAGAATTTATTAAATAAACATTTCCATCCATAAACTGAATTGCGTCTTTTTGGTTTGAAAATTCATCTCTTTTGTTTGAAAATATTATTATTTGGTTTAGAATTTAATTATTTTCTTGAAAATTGAACAGTTTTGTTGAAAAATCATCCTTTTTAGTTGAAAATTCGTCTTTTGGTTTAAGAGTTCAACTGTTTTGTTGAAAACTCGTCTTTTTGGGTTGAAAAGTGAACTATTTTGTTGGAAATTATCTTTTTTGTTGGAAATTCAACTGCTTAGTGGAAAATTCGTACTTTTGGCTTGAAACTTCAACAATTTGGTTGAAATTGTTTTCCTATCTTGAATGAAAAATCTTTCTTAGTTGAAAATTCAACTCTTTTGTTGAATTTTGTCTTTTTGGTTGAAAGCTTCATTTCTTTTGGCAAAAATTTCTTTTAATAATCTTTTTTGGTTAAAAATTCAACTGTTTGGCTGAAAATTAATCTGTTTTGTTTGACGATTCAACTATTTTGTTGAAAATTCGTCTTTCTTGGTTGAATTCAACTATTTTTTATTTTAAATTAAAATCTTTTTTGGTGGAGAATTCAATTGCTTGGTTGGAAGTTGAACTGCTTTGTTAAAAATTCATTTTTCTAGTTGAAAATTTATCTTTTTTTAGTTGAAAATTGAACTATTTGGTTGCAAATTTATGTATTTTGTTGAAAATTCATCTTTTCTGGTAGAAAATTGTCGAAAATTTATCTTTTTGGTTGAAAATTTGTATTTTCTGGTTTATGTTTTGGCAAATTAATAGTCACCCAATAGACTGACAGTAGGGAATTTATGAAATCTAAGAAAAAATTCCAACTGTGAATAACTTTTTCAAGAGTATGAAAACCATATTTTAGAATTTTGTAAATATATCCTCTTTATTAGATATTCTGCACATAAAATGAAAAATTTATAATAATTAAATGTACATGAAAATCGGAACGTTTTTAACAAGGTGAGAAGTAGTTCTGCTACCCTTAGACTTGAATATATACATATGTTATGAAATTTTTTATATTAATTTCTTGAATTTCTTTTTCGATGATTTGCTTTCTTTATTTAGAAGTTTGAAGCTTGGAAATTCAAAAGACTCTAAGTTTTAAATATGAACCAATTATTTTCCATTATCAAAGTAATTTTAGTAGTAAATAAGAAAAATACAAACCTGTGAAATTCCAAGATAGTTGCTGACATTTTCGGAAAGGTAAATCATGTCACCATTATTGGATAAAACAAGCATAAACCCATCAAGAGCTTTGAGGAAAAATTCGTCCAAGTCTCCCAATGATTCCGATTTGGCTATAGGTATAGGAACTAAAATTGAAAAGATTATTCATTTATTTATATAGAAATAAACGGACATTAGCTCTTTATTACAAGCAGTGTGTCTACTCATGCCTTGGAAAAATATTCCCTGACAATTCCAGGTTTTTTCCAGGTATTTCTAAATTCCTCCAGGTATTATTTTTCTTAATAAGGAGCCACTCAAGTATTAAGTACTGCATTTTTTAAAGCAATCGACCCTACACCATTTCAAATTCAAAGCATTACATAGTGCTTGAATAACCCAAATATATTATCTGCTTGTGAATGTTTGAATTTTAAGTAATTAACATAAAAAAATCGGAATATGTAAAAATTGGAATATGTACACAATTCGCGAGTTCAATATAAATAATGGTTTTTCAGTTCTTGTAAATATCTGAATTCATCTATTTGGTTAAAAATACAACTATTTGGTTCAAAATTGATCTGTTTTGGTTGAGGATTTAACTATTTTGTTGTAAATTCATCAATTTGCTTGAAAATTAACTTTTTTGTTAAATATTCATATTTTAAGGTAGAAAATTCAACTCTTTTGTTGAAAATTCGCCTTTTGGTTTACAAATGTCTCTCCTTTGGTAACAATTTCATCTTCTGTGGTTAAAAGTGCAATTGTTTCGTTGAAAATTAATCTGTTTTGCTTGAGGATTCAATTATTTAGTTGAAAATTTAACTATTTTGTTTGAAATTCAACAATTTTGTTAAAAAACCATCCTCTTTGGTTACAAATTCGTTACTTTGGGTTGAAAGTTAACATTCAAAATAACTTTTAAGTCACAGTATATTGCAAACCTTCCACTCAGTGAAAAAATTGTTGTGTCTTACAAAACCCATTGAAAGTCAATTTTAAATTTTGTATACAATACTTGGACTATGTGACTGAAAAAAACGATGCAAAATGAGTTTGATGAACATAGAATGATTTAAACAAAATCTTCGTCGCCATTTTGTACCCTTTATTTTGAATTTTGAATTTTTGATACAATATTTGATATATGTAACTGAAGAAAATTCTGGAAAATGAACTACGAATCGAATAATTTTTATAAATTTTGGTCACAATACTGGATCCGCCATTTTGAATTTTAACTTTTTGACCCATAATTTGTGATCTGTGACACGAAAACCCCCTACAAAATGAGCTTTATACAAATCGGATGATTTTTTATAAATTTTGGTCGACATATTGAGTCGACAATTTTGAATTCTAACTTTCTATTCCAAAATTATTATTCTAGTGTAAAGAAATTGTCACCTTGATTTCAATCTATTTGGTTATTATTTTATTAGCTACATAGTTCACTAATACTAAAATAACAAGGCAGCCTCAACCCACATCTGATCTCAATTAAATGATCCATACTTTTTTATTGGTAACGATTTTTTTTGATAGAGAGGGTTTTAACAGTTACTACTTACACCTATAATTATCCTCCGAAAGCTACGCAGCAATAAAAAAATTCTCATACATCGTAAATTGTCATTAAATTCTAAAAAATTATTTGAAATCATGACTTTTAATTATTTTAATTGAGAAATAATTGTTGAGAATTCAACTTTTCGGGGTTGAAAGTCAACTGGTTTTTAAAATATTCGACTTTTTAGCTTGAAACTCAACTCTTTGGTTGAAAATTCATTTTTGATGGTAGAAAACTTATCTCTTTTGGTTGAAAATATATTTTTCTTGGTTGAAAATATTTTTTTTTTCGAAAATTCAATTTTCCAGGTAGAAAATTCACCTGTCTTCTAAAAAATTCATCTTCTTGACTTAAAAATTCAACTATTTGGTTAACAATGCAACTCTTTTTGGTTTTGGTAAATTCCACTATTTGGTTAAAAATTCATCTTTCTTAGTTAAAAATGCTTTTTTTATTGGAAATTTAACTGTTTTCTAAAAAATTCATTTTCTTGACTAGAAAATTCAACTATTTGGTTAAAAATGCAACTTTTTTTGGTTGAGTATTCAACATTTCAGACTGAGACTTGAGCAGTCTTCTAAAAAGTTCGTGTCTTGCTGGAAAGTTCAACTATTTGGTTGCAAAAGTAACTGTTTGATTGACATTTTTTTACATTCTCATCTCAACGAGGAGGTAGTGGTTTTATGTGAACATTGACTTTCGCGAATTTCTTCAAATCTCGATGTTTTCGGGCTCACTGATTGAAAAAAAATTGATTTTACGTCGGTGTCTGTCTGTCGTCGTTGTCTGTGAACACGATAACTTTCAAAGGAATTATCCGATCGGATTGCCCTTTGGTACACTGGCTAAAGGCCTAAAAAGAAAGAACGAGTTCGTTAAGCGGCCATTTTTGACCAATGGTTCTGGTTTTATCCATCGAAAATTCTTTTAAAAAAAAATCCATTTTCTAGCGAAATTATACGAGATACGAGAAAAATGTTAAGAAGCAAAATTTGTTGAGCTCAAAAAGATCTACAAATTTGATGCAAACTATTTTTTTTATAAGACGCATAGTTTTGGTTTTAATCGTGAAAAATGTTATTAAAAATAAAAAAAATACTACTTTCTAGCAAAACTTTACGAGATACGAAAAAAATTTTGAGAAGCAAAATTGTTTAGCTTAAAAAGATCTACAAATTTGATGCAAGCTATTTTTTTTATAAGACGCATAGTTTTCGTTTTAGTTGTGAAAAATGTTATTAAAAATAAAAAAATACCACTTTCCAGCAAAACTGTACGAGATACGAAAAACATTTAAAAAAAAAAATTGTTTATCTCAAGAAGGTCTACAAATTTGATGCAAACAATTTTTTTTATAAGACGCATAGTTTTTGTTTTAATCGTGAAAAATATTATATTTAAAAAATTCCAGTTTTCAGCAAAATTATGCGAGACACGAAAAAAATGTTAGAAGGCAAAATTGTTCACGTCAAAAAGAACTACGAATTTGCTACGAACTATTATTTGATGAGACCCGTAGTTTTTGTTTTAATGGTGAAAAATAATATTAAAAATAAAAGAATCGATTTCCCGGTAAAACTATGCAAGATACGAAAAAATGTTGCCCTCAAAAATGGTTTATCTCAAAAAGATCTACAAATTTTCATCAGACCATTTTTAAAAAAAACGCATAGTTTTCGTTTTAATCGTGAAAAAATGCTATCAAAAATAAAAAATTCAAATTTATAGAAAAACTGCACAAGATACAATAAAGTGTTTAATGGCATTTTAAAATTGTTATTAAGATCGAAATGAAATCTACTTTCTTATCAGCCCTTTCATCCACCAAAAATAGAATACAAAAAGGCTCTCAAATTAAAAATAGACTTCAAACTACCTCCTTTCCGACTTATTAAAGACAAATTTATAACAAATCCAATTTGAAGCTAGAATAGTATATTGTGCGACTCGTGGGAGAAGGAGATTCCGAGAGCGTAGAGTTTGCCGCGCGAGCGTAGCGAGCGCGGTAACACACTCGAGGACTCTTCTCCTTCGACCA
>JAUMHM010000089.1:6072743-6084864 GCA_032362435.1 Melikaiella ostensackeni | reverse complement strand
AAAAATATTGAAATATACGTGCTTCGAAATAATAGACAGATTTTTCAAATGAACTCTTCAAAAACACGATCTCTCCTTTGTTGTGCCTGTAAAATATGATGATTGAAGTCAAGTGTGTTGACACTCGCCATCTCCCTCTCAGGAACCGTCCGCTCGGTGTTGATTTCAACGTTTAAGAAAATGAATACTTTCTATCAAAATATTCATTTTCTCATAATAAAACCGCGATGTCTTTCTCACTACATGGATTCCAGGATTCCATCAAACCCCAAACACTTGGTGAGCTTTGTCCATTCATTTTACAATCCACTTCCGAAAATAAATACGGGGGCAGGGCCGTATTCATAATTGGGGGCACCCCAAAAAACTTGCAAGTCCCCTTTATCCAACGTCCTTAAATTGAATAATATGATCTCATATCTCTTAATATTTCATCTTTATCTATTTTGCAGACGTGCCACGGACAACAAAAAAAGGTAATCAAAGATGAATAAATAATAAGAAAAAATCGAATTTCTGTAGAAGTTCTATAAAAAAACAAGTGCAAAGAAAAGTAAATCAGATCAAAAACCAAATTCCAGTCATCATAAATTTATGTTAATCTTTGTTTTTGTATTAATTTTCGGGAAATCAAGAAGAAAATTGTTTTGAAAATAACAATAAGTGTATCATTATCGAAGTAAATATTTTTTGATTGAAACTCAAGTGCAGAAAGGTGAGGAAAAAGAGAGGAAGGCAAGGAGAAAGTATAGAAAAACTACAGAAAGGAGAGATTGAGAACGAAAATGGGTAAATGGGAAAGTGCGGAAAAATTTGGAAAAAAGAATGCAGACTTTAGAAAAAAGGCCAGTAAAGCAGAAACAGTCTAGTAAAAAGATAAACGAGTTGGAAAGTAGGATAGAGAAGATAGAAAGTTCAAACCGGGAGTTTGGTGATGAGGAGAGTAGGAATGAGGATAAGGAAAGGTTGAAAAAAATAGAGAGAAGAATAGAAAAGAAAGAGAGAGGAAAAGAGAAAAAATATGGTGATAAAGGGTCTAAGATTAGAGGGGAAGGAACTGAAAGAATGAGTGGAAGAAGTACTAAAAAGGGTAGATGCGAAGGTAGAGATAGAGGAAGTGAGAAGTGTAGAAAAGGAAGGGGAGAGAGGAGAGCAAATGGCACTAGTGAAACTAAAGAAAAGGGAACACAAGAAGGATGTGATAAGAAGGGCGCTATATGGAAGCTTGGATAGAATAGAGGATGATTTGACACGAGAAGGAAGGAATAAGTATAAGTTAAGGAAAATAGAGGAAGAAGAAAGAATGAAGGGAAAGATAACGTGGGTTAAGTATGGGAGAAGACAGATGGAATATGGTGGGATTTGGACCAGGAAAGGGAGAAGTTAGTAAAAAGTAAGGTGGCGGACTAAGAGAAAATGGAACGGAAGAGAGCAAAATGAGAAATAGTAGGAAACAAAAAGAGACGACAAATTAAAGAAGGAATGAATGAAGGATATGCTATTGTAATGTAGCAGGCTTGTGAAGAAAGG
The DNA here is from genome assembly GCA_032362435.1 of Melikaiella ostensackeni. Classification (NCBI taxonomy): domain Eukaryota; kingdom Metazoa; phylum Arthropoda; class Insecta; order Hymenoptera; family Cynipidae; genus Melikaiella; species Melikaiella ostensackeni. The sequence goes on along the minus strand of JAUMHM010000089.1, from coordinate 6,083,334 downwards.
ATAATTTATGATACATTTGGAACAATAGCAGGTGGCAGTAATAATGGAGTGGCTAAATGAAAAGGGATGGGAAAGAGTAAGGGAAAGGTTACCAAACAGTTATAGATGGCAGGTCCAAAATGCAAAGAGGAAGATAAAAAAGCCAGAGCAATAAGAGGAATGGTGGTGGGAATAAGGAAGGAATATATAACAGGGAAGGATGAGAAAGAGATAAAAGAAGAAAAAAGGATTAATAAAAGAAGAGGTAAAGACAGGAGAGGTGGTAGATAGCGGGAGTGTATGTAAACGGAGATATGCAGGAGAAATCTGAGGAGATGAAAGAACTGATAGAAGAAAATAAAGAGGGGATGAAGCTCATAATTGAAGGAGATTTTAATGCGAGAACAGGAGATAGGGGAGGAAGGGAATGAGGAGGAGGGCGAAGAAGAAAATCCAAAGACAAGATACTGAATGGGAAAAGAAAGAAATTGTTGAAGAGCTTGGTGGAGATGGGATGGTTTATCTTAAACGGAAATATAGAGGGGGATAAGGAAGGGGAATATAAAAGCCCTGGAGGAGAAAAGGGAATGGTAATTGGCTATGTGATAGTGGACGGTAATAAAGAAAGTCAAAAAACTAAAGGTATGAGATTATATATATTTGGATCAATTTCCCATAATGCTGACATTAAGGGTGAAAAGAGTAAACAAAAAATAAGGATAAGAAGGAAGTAAAGGTAAGAAGAATAGAAAGAGGGTATGGGTCAATAGAAGGAAAAGAACAATTTAAGGAAAAGGTAAAGAATCTAAAAACGGGAGAGGGAAATGTAAACGAAGAGCTGGAAATGATAGGAGAAATAAAAAGAGTATTACAGGGCACAAAAGAAGAAGCTAGTGAAAGAGGGGTTAGAAATTGATGAGATAAGGAATGTAAAGAGAAGAAGAAAAAAGTGAGAAAGGAATTAAGAGAATGGAGAAAAGGGAAGAGTAGTGGAAAAAAATATGAGAAAAAAATAAGGAATATTCTGAGATGTGTGATAAAAAAAGAGGAGGAACATGAAAGGTTTGAAGAAGAGGCGGAGAAGGCTAGGATGGAAGAAGAGGTTTGGAAAGTAATCAATAGATAGAAAAAGAAGGAAAAAAGTAAACCAGGATATTGAGACGGTAGAACGGAAAAAATATTTTATGGACTTGCTAGGAGGGGCAGAGAAAAAAGGAAGGAAAAGAGGGAAGGGAAAGAGTCTCTTCCTCGTCACTTTCGCTTTAAGAAATAATCAAGGTGTTAGAAATAATGAAAGATGTGAAGACTCCTGGTTTAGAGGAAATTCCAAATGAAGTCTGGAAATATAAGAGGAAAGAACTAAAGGAATGGGCATGGATAATGTGGAAAAGAGTATGGAGTTGCCAGAGTTATGGAAACAAGGGAAAGTACCGGTAGTGAAAAAAGGAAAAGGATATAAGGTTGAAGATTATAGGGGAGTGACGCTAATACCAACATTGAGTGGAGAAAAGAGAGAGGGTAAGACAATTAATAGAAAGATGGGGGATGACTGAGGAATTAAAATAAATGGTATAAGATGATAAAAAAAGAAGAAGTACCAAAGTATTTAGAAAAGGGATAGGGAGCGAGAAGACGGACAAGAATAGCAAAATTCGAGAAATTTGAGTTTGTCAAATCGAAAAAAATGATCAAATAAAAAATGACGTACAAATAATCTTCCAAATCAACTTCAGCATCGCAGATGGCACTTGGATTTCCTCGAAAACAATTTCCATAATTACCACAACGATAAAAATCCTCAGCACAAGGTAAAATTGTTGCAGGATTGTAATAATAATTTGGATCGTATAAAGGGCATTCATTTGCCGTACAAGTGAGCCATTTTTCATCTGTGCAATATGCAAAAGCCCTCTCCTCAAATTGACTTTGGTGATTTTCATTTACAGGAATGAAATTACTATTAAAATTATTATTCACAGAAGAATCTTCTCGTTCACGTGGTCGATTTTCTTGACCAAAAACACAAAGACGATCCAAGTCCTCAACGTCAATGGGTCCAAATTGACAAGATGGCAAATCAAAACGATAACGACCTTCCATTTCTTCAAGAAATTTTATTTCAAGATATTAAGTATGTAGAGTAGTCCAAAAAAGGCTTTTTCCAAAATGGGACCCCTACAAATTGTTCCTTTTGAGTAAGCCCAATTGCGCAATCCCATTTTAGCAAAAAAATGATTATTTTATTTTAATTGCCGCTGTTAATGGGTTATTTTACTTTGGCATACCAAAGTGTGTCTAGTGTGAAGTGAGCAGTTTTTACAGTACTGAATGCAGTATGAACCAGTAATCTAAAAGCATACTGGTCGACAGAGCTCTTGTAGAAAAGCATAAAGCACATATTACAGTTTAACACTGTAGAGTGGAATAGCACTGTTAGGCGCTGCTTAAATTACTGCTCCACATCGTAAGATTTATCTCATGAGTTGACATACGTTACGTTGTCCCATTGTAAAGTCAAAATTGTGACTTATACAGTTTGCAACTTGTAAGGTATCCCTTTTCTCAATGCGATGAGTACTGGGCTACAAAGTAGATGGTGCATTTTGAAAGAGTACTGTCCCCTCACTAATTTCACAGTGTGAAATTGTAAGATCTCCTTTTTCATACTGCGTCAAGTGCTAAGAATATGAACTGAGGAAAAACACGTTACTGGGCGAGATTGTAATATCTTCACTTTCAAACAGTCTTTTTCGGTGAACGAGAGATATTTTATGTGTTACATTATTATATTCTTTTTCTAACTGGTCATTCAATTATTATTTATTATTTTTCTGATTAATAACTAAGAGATAGTCCTACGTCTTCGATACCATCAGTCATAATTTAAAAAAATGAAGAAACCTTTTGAACAAACTATTAGTTTTAAAAAAATCAAGGTGAATATAATGCAATTTCAATGAATATTTGCGTTCTCTCTAAATATGAATTAGAGTTAAAACATAGGTGCCTTTTTTTCTCGAGTTATTAGTAAATTACCTAATACAAAAGCGGTGGAATTTTGCCTAGTTAGTATAAGGATCGTTCGAATCCTTACTCTCAGCGTCGTGCGTGCGATTCGTCGGTTATAGCGATATTGTGTTGTGTGCATTAGTGATCAGTTATTTACGTGTACAAAATATAGTTTAGCTTCGGTAGTTACTACCGTTGCAAATGCATATGTCTGAAACTATGTATATATGAGAGTGTTTTATGTAAGTATAAGTCTTATACCCGCTGGAATAGTAGCGCAAAACTGTAACTTTTGTTTGTCAAAGCGAGATATTTCTAGTACTCCCAACAGGAGGGCGGATTATAGGCGAAAGTGTAATTTCTACTCTTGCGAAGCACGCAGTGCGCTCGTTACAAAGTAGGGATTTACTGGGTGACACTGCTACATAGTATCCGCTCATCCATTTGATCTGGCTACGGATTTACAATTTGAAACAGTAAATCTTGTACTTTAATGCAGCAAGAATTACTAATTTTCCCAAAGTGTAAAAATTACTCTGTGGTTGCACGGAATGCTCCGCAACTGGGCCACTGAGTAATATTTCATCAGTTTTCCTACTAATTTTACAGGGTACTTTTTTCCGTGTTTAGTGAAATACATCACCCAGACTTTTTAAACGAATTTTAAAAAAATACTTAGGGGTTGCGGAAGCCCATTTTTGAGAAAAATGTATTTTTGTTAATTGCGGCAATTAAAGTAAAGTAAGCATTTTTAACAAAAATGGGCTCGCATGACCCCCAAATATATATTTTTTTAATTCTGAAAAAATTCAGGCGTAATTTTGACACTAAAAGGAACATTTTGTAGGGGAGCCATTTTAGAAAAAACAAATAAATAAGTAAAACCTTTTTGTGGACTATACTAATATACCTGTTTTTTATATCAGAGTTCGAATAAGGTAAAGGATATTTTTACACATATGGAATTTATAATCCTGAATCGAGTTCCCAAAATTTAGCAAATATGAGAATGTAATTAATTTAAAACGAATATTTTTAAACAATTTTATTGCAAACTTAATTAAACTTTCTCCTGGCAGATTAAAATTCAATAGAGTTGTATAGCTCGTTAATCTCATTAACAAGTCATTAAGCGGAATAATCAAGATTTCCGAAAAACAGTACGAAGTTCAATATCCACTTCTTCCCGACTCTAAATTCCCATACATTTCCCGTACAATTCCCACAGGCTTTTTAAAAATTCTGGTAAAAAAATTTATTTAAAAATTTCTTTCTTATATAAATTATTTTCGTGACAATTTATTGTGTTCATAAAATAATAGGGTTAATAATTCCAACAAAACAGGTGCAGGTAGACTTTTATAATCAGACAAATCAAAATCAACAAAAGGGACAAGGTTTGAAAGTTGGAAAGGGCAAAGATGATAAAAAAATCAATAGGGACCAATATTGAGATTTAAAAAGGGAAAACGTGGTCATAAAGATCAATAAGGACCAGTTTTGAAAGTTGGAAAAAACAAAGGCGATCATTAAAGTCAATAGGGACAAGTTTTGGAGATTGGAACGAGCAAAGGTGTTCATAAAAATCTATAGAAACAAGTTTTGGGGGGAAGAAAGAGCAAAGGTGGTCATAGAAATCAATAGGGACCAGTTTTGAAAGTTAAAAAAAGCAAAGGTGGTCATCAAAATCAGTAGAGACCAGTTCTGAGATTTGAAAAGGGCAAAGGTAGTCATAAGATCAATAGGGACAAGTTTTAAGAGTTTGAAAGGAAAAATGTGGTCATAAGAATGCCTAGGTACAAGTTTCGAGATTTGTACAGGACGAAAGTGATCATACAAATCAATAGGAACAAAATTTGAGAGTTGGGAAGGGCAAAGTTTGTCATAAAAATCAATAGGGACAAGGTTTGAAAATTTAAAAGGATAAAGATGGTCATTAATATCCATAGGGACCAGTTTTTGAAGTTGGAAAGAGCACGGGCGGTCATAAAATTCAATAGGGAAAAGTTTTAAGAGTTTGAGAAGGAAAATGTGGTCATAAAAATGCCCAGGTACAAATTTCGAGATTTATAAAGGACAAAAGTGGTCATACAAATCAATAGGAACAAAATTTGAGAGTCGGAAAGGGCAAAGGTTGTCATAAAAATCAATAGGGACAAGGTTTTGAGAATTTGAAAGGGTGAAGATGGTCATTAAGATCAATAGGGAACAGTTTTTAAAGTTGGAAAAAACACAGGTGGTCATAAAAATCAATAGGGACAAGTTTCAAAAGTTTGAAATGGGAAATGTGGTCATAAAAATGCCCAGGTATAAGTTTCGAGTTTTGTAAAGGACAAAAGTGGTCATACAAATCAATAGGAACAACATTTGAGAGTTGGAAAGGGCAAAGGTTGTCATAAAAATCAATAGGGGCAAGGTTTGAGAATTTGAAAGGGTAAAGATGGTCATTAAGATCAATAGAGACCAGTTTTTGAAGTTGGAGAGGGCAAAGGTGGTCATAAATATCAACAGGGATAAGTTTTGAGCAAGAGAAAGGGCTAATATGGCCATGAAAATGCCCAGGGACAAGTTTTGAGAGTTGGAAAAAGCAAAAGGGGTCTTATAAATGCCTAGAAACAAGTTTTGTGAATTGGGAAGGGGAAAAGTGGATATGCGAATCTTCAGGAACAAGTTTTGGCGGGTTGAAAGGGCAAAGGAGGTCATAAAAATGCCTAGGGACAAGTTTCGAGATTTGTAAAGGACAAAAGTTGTCATACGAATCAATAGTGACAAGTTTTGAGAGTTGGGAAGGGCAAAAGGGCCATAAAAATCAATGGAGATAAGTTTTGAGAGTTTGAAAGGACAAATGTGGTCATAAAAATACGCAGGGACAAGTTTTGAGAGTTGAAAAGGGCACATGTGGTCACAAAAATGCCCGGGGGCAAGTCTGAAGAGTTGTAAAGGACTAAATGGTCATAAAAATCAATAGGTACAAGTTTAGAGTGTTTGAAAAGGCATAGATGGTCAAAAAAATCAATCGATACCAGTTTTAAAAGTTCATAAAGGAGAAGGTGGTCATAAAATTCAATAGGAACCAGTTTTAAAAGTTAGGAAGCCCAAAGGTGGCAGTAAAAATCAAAAGTTTTGAAAGTTAGAAAGGCAAAGTTGGGCATAACAATTTAATAGGGGCAAGTTTTGAAGGATGGAAAGGTGGTCATAAAAATCAATACCATGTTTTCCAAATGGCCATTTTGTGATTTTTCAAATTATATTCTTTCTAGCTAGCTTTAAAAATTATTTCAAATGTTTCGAAACTTCTGAATGATCACAAAAAAAAACAACAAAAAAAGTTAAGGCGTTGGAAAAATAGAAATGAGCGAAACTCAAAATTGAGCATTTTTAAATTCTGCTATTTACCTTTAACTTCATACATACCTTTTTTCGAATACTTTCATAACCAAGAAATTAAAATCTTACGAGTTTTTATATCAACAAGATAAAAAAAAGATAGTTATCAGAAGACAAGAAAATCAAGTAAGTGCTGCAATAAAATTACGTAACGTGTTAAATATTAGGTCATTAAAAAGGCAATAGCTGATTAACTTTATTAACAAAAAGCCTCATCTTTAAATAAAGCACGTAAACTGATCGAATCTCTGATTTAATAAAATCCATTTTTTATCATCTCAGTCAAATATAACTAATTAATAAAGACTATGATGAAAATATTCAACTTTGATGCACTTAATACTCTTGAACATAAAATTATTATTTTGGTACACTCAGAAAAAAAATATTTTGATTTGAAGAAAATTTCTTTGGATTAAGAAAAATATTCATTGGCTATCAGTCAAAGAAAAGGTTTTTCGATCCATAATTAAGCACTTAGAAAGAAAGACTGGTTGATTCAAAGAAAGGTTCTTTGGATCAAAGAAAAATATTCATTGGCTCTCAGTCGAAGAAAATGTTCTTCGATTCAATGGAAAGTTTCTTTGATTCGAAGAATACTTTCTTTCATTCAATCAAATCTTTTTGGTTCAAAGAAATGGTTTTTTGTTTTTAAATTAGTTTAAAATTATTTTTTTCATTTTTAAGATATTCTTGATTGAATGAAAAAAAAATCTTAAAGAAACGGTATCTTTAATTCAAAACAAATATTTTTCTGAGTGTATATGGTACCTTTCTTATTTTAATTTAACGCGAGGGAGTTGGGGTGCTATTTAAAAAATAATAAAAAATAACTGGAACACGTTTTGGGTACGACCGGTTCGGTTCGGAGGAATTTTGTCGCGAGCATCGAACTTACGGTCCGAATCCGCGAGTTTCATCTCCGATATATTGAAACTTCGAGGTGCGTTTATCGACTAAAAAATGAAAAATTCATAGGCTTATGAGTTCCTAACTTGGTTCTTATCAGATTAATTATCGGATTAATCACTCTTGTCATTGATAAAATGCCGCTGTACTTTTGTCCACTCTGTTTGTTCTTGATGGTGCTAATCAGGTTAATGATGAAAATTTCAAATTGTTAATTGGCCATGAAATACCTATTTAATTTGAAAATTATTCTTTTGAATTTTCATATTTTTTCGTGTAAATAGATTAATCAAAATTTAGATATTAAAATTTTCTTTCCGGAACCTGGTGAGTTTTATCGTCCTCTTTCGAAATCTGTCGGAAAATTGAGAAAAAGCTCGAAATTAACAAAGTGGCAACGATTTGTTTGAAAATATAAAAAGTTGATTTCTCTTTCTGTAAAACACTTTAAAAATTTCAAAATTTTAAAAATCACCGTTTTATTTTCAATTTTTCTTATTTCACACACTTTGTACAGTTTAAAGATTCCTATACATATATAGTACTTCAGAATGTTTTTTTACCTATAATTTATCAAATGTTTTCGGTGTGTCTGACACTTCGATGTTTAAAAATTAAGTATCTGACAGTTTTGAATCATAAAAAAATTAAATCGAGGCTGGTCGTCAGTAAAAAATAATGAGTTATTAATGAGTCGTTATAAATTTTAGAAGCGTCACCTATTATCATAATGTATATAAATGAGATTCCATTCCATTCAAACACAAGAACAAAAGAGATTCTTGACTACCCATTGTTGCCAGTTTTGTTCATCATTTATCTTATCTCGTATCAAAAGAATGTCCTTCTCTTTCCTTCTCTTTTTATAATCATAAATTTTACCATTCTAATCCTTCTCTTTTTATCACCTTATACCGTTTGTTGTACTTTGATTTCCTATCCTCCCCCATCTGCCTGTTACCTACATATCTCTATCTCTTGTTTTCCAATTCTGCATAGCCTATATTTCCTTCTTCTCCTATCCCTCGATCTTAATTCCCCTTCTTCTTAAATTATCCCTTTGAGCCTCTTCTCATACCATATAACCCGGAGTTCTCCAGTCTACCCCTAATGTCCACCTAATAATTCTAATATATCTCAATTGCAACTTCTCTATCACCTTTCTCTCCTTCATTCCCCATATATCTGCCCCATAGCCTGATACCGGCCAGGCCAGCGTATCAAACAACTTCATTCGCCTATTCCAATCTTTTTTAAATCTTCTCTTTCCTATTCCCCATGTCTGTTTCATAACTCCTGCCGCTTTCTTAATCCTTTCTTTAATATGCGCTCCATGTTTCCCATTCGCTTGCACGATAAAACCGAAATATTTGAATTCCTTTATCTCCTCTAGCTTAATTAATATTTCCTTTCAATTTCACCTTTCCATCTCGCTGGTCATTTCTTCTTTCTCCCATCCCCTTTTATAAACCTCATTACCTTCGTTTTATCCATATTAAGCCTCAATTTTTTTCTATCCAAGTATTTTTCTAACCCCGTAATTAAACCCGCCATTCCTTCCTCATTCTCCGTCAACAACACTATATCATCATATGCCAGTGTGTATATTTTTTCTTCTCCTAGCCTTACTCCTCCCCATCCTTTTCTCTTTATCTCCTCTTCCAAATCTGAAATTAATATATTAAACAGGGGCGCTAGAGGACAAGCCTGCCTTACGCCCGTAGCCAACTAAAAATTATCTCCTATTTTTTCTCCTATCCTAACCTTCCTTCTTGTCTCTCTAAAGATCTCTGCTACTCTTTTCCTGAAGCCTTCTCTTATGTCATTTTTCTTCATCGCTTTATCTATCTCTTCCCTGTCCAATGGGTCAAACGCCGCCTTCAAATCCACAAATACTGCTATCATGCCCCCTGTCTCTCTTTTGATCTTTCTATTTATATTATAATTTAGCATATAAATATCATCTATCACTCCCATACCTTTCCCAAATACTGTCTAATTCGGTGGAGTTATATTTTTTTCCTTTACTACTTTCTTTAACCTCTCTGACACTATTGTTACGTATATCTTATATAAGGTCGGCATCAACGTCACTCCCCTACAATCTTCAACCCCTTCACCTATCGCTGTCGCTATTTCTTCCCTTGTGATGTCCTCTTCTTCGTCCTTTTCCCTTCCCTCCTTCCTTCCTTTCGTTATTTTCTTTTCCAATCTTCCTAAAATTCTAAAAAATATTGTTTCCATTCTACCATTTTAATCTCCTGATTAATTCTTTTCCTTCTTTTCCTCTCTCTATTTACTATTTTCAATACTTCTTCCTTCGTGCTAGCCTTTTATGCCTCCTCCTCAAACTTTTTATTCTCTTCCTCTCTTTTTCTATCGCATAACTCATTATACTCTTCCTTCTTTCTTCTTTCTTCTTCCGCACTGCTCTTCCCGTTTCTCCATTCTCTTAACTTCTTTCTCACCTCCTTTGTTTTCACCTCCTTTGTATCCTCTAATATTCTTTTTACTTTTCCCATCACTATTTCCATCTCTTCGTTTACATTTCCTTCTCCTATCTTCATCATCTTTATCTTTTCTCTAAATTCTTTTATTCCCTCTGCTGACCAACTACCTTTTCCTACTCTTTTTTCATTCTTATTTTCTTGGGCTCTTTTCCGTTCATCTTTCTTTTCAATTTCTACTGTCACTACTAGTGGGAGATAATCCGAGTCTACATACTCCTCTATCTCTAACCTCCTGATGCTCTCCCTTAACCTATCGTCAACAATAACATAATCTATTACTGTTCCTTTTTTCCCCCGTATGAGGGGAAAAAATATATATTATTTATATTTCGGTTTGTGATAAACTATCCTAACTCATCTAATCTATTGAGTATTTTCCTTCCCTCTCCATTTACTACTTTGTCTTTGGAATGGGTAAAAGGAGATGGCCCTTATTCTCCCCATTCTTTTCTTCCTCTTTCTCCTGTTCTTGCATCGAAATCTCTTCCTATGATTAGATTCACCCCTTCTTCTTTTCCTTTTATTAACCCCCTTAACTCATATGTTTTCCTCTCCATACCTCCATTTACATATACCCCTACTATCTTCCACATCTCCTCTCCTATCCTTATCTCTTTCAACATTAATCCTTCTATTGTTCCTTCAAACCATTCCCATCTTTTTTCTTCCCTATCAAACCTTTCCTCAATCCCATCACCATTCTTCCCATTACTCTGCCCTTTTTATTTTTTCTCTTTGCCTCCTGTACCTCCCACCTGTGTATCCCCCCCCCCCGTTGTCATTCCTTTACTCTCTCC
>JAUMHM010000089.1:6061955-6072643 GCA_032362435.1 Melikaiella ostensackeni | reverse complement strand
CCTTCTCGACCTCCCCAATCAAGTCCCTCCAGCACTGGAGTTGACTTCTCCTAATGGCCTTCTTGTATGCCACCTTAAATTCTATCTGTATTGTATCTAATCTTAAGTTATTACTAACTGACAAAAATTCTATAATACTTTTCAACAATCTTCCATTAAAATCACATTGTCCTTAATTTCATTTCATTTTTTACATAAAATTTTTTTTATTATTTTAATTTCACAGAAAACAAAATTACCAAAAACAGCATAAATAGAAAAGAAAATTTTTTTCACCAATAATGATACTCCAACGTTTTTAAAAAAAAAATGTATTGATTTTCTTTTTCTTTTTAAAACATAGACACCATAATCTCCTTTTTTGATTGACATTTTGTTTTATTTGAAAAAATATTCTGCACTGTGAAAATACTTTTCAATTTTAACACGGAAAGAGAGTTCACGAAACCGAAGCGTCGCAATCAACAGTTAACCGTAAACTGACACTGACTGTGAAAATATCTCAAATTTAAGAAATTCATTTTAAAACACTCGTGTGTATCAATAACCAGTCGCTTCTTAGCGAACCAACCCAAACCCTCGTAAAAAGCATGTGCTTGAAGAGTGTCAACAGATTTCAGGAAACTATACGGAAATTTTTAGTAATCTTTGTGAAATTGTTGAAAAATATTTCTGAAATCTTTGAAATTTTTGTGAAATTTTTTTTATTTAAATTGTTATTTTGATGTTTCAGAAAATTTGAAGCGTAATAATTTTTTTTTTTTCAATTTGAGATTCAAAATTTATCGACTGGAAAATTTAATTTCTAAACGAAAAACATTCAAAATTATACAATTACTACGCAGAAACCACCAAAGTTGAACACTTTATTTTGAAAAATTGCCTAATTAAAAAATTCTAGAAAAGATTTCAATGAATACTAAATAGTTTGAAGAATTTTTAAGGTATTTCAAATTATTTGAAAACATTTCTCTGGAATTCAAAAAGTCGTGAAGATATTTGAAAAGATTTAAAACGTTTACAATTAAAAATTGTTTTTAATTATTAAAGTTTTCAATAGGGAATTGTTTAATTCTGAACAATTTATGTAAATTGTAAAGCCTATATATTTTGCTACATTTTTACAGTTTATAAATATAATATTGATAAATATATATTATCTGAATAAAGATTTTTTATATCACTCCTTTTTACAGTACAAAGCAGTTCCTCTTTTTATCCAATATTTAGAATTTCTCTCCGTCCGCAAAAATATGTATAAAATTAAATTATCTTCCCCCTCTATAAAATTTTGAAAACTGCCCTGAAAAGGTACCTTATATAACGGACATTCGTACCCATTCTCAAAATAATTTACATTTCCAATCTTAACCTTGAAACAAATAACTGGCATTTCATGCCAAAAAATTTTTGGTAAACTATTTATTAACATTTTTTTATCAAGATGCCATTGTCCTCCTGACAAAAGTAATCCATATATTTGAAAAGTACTAGAAGTCTCTTCTGATAATTCGAAACTCGACGTTATTTCAAAATCAAAATTAATTTCATTAATAGAAAGATTTTGACTTCTCGCAAATTTTAATCGAATAGCAGTAAAAAGCGATTTGCTGGAATCCAAAGCCCCTAGACAATAAATTTTGGAATGTCCCTGTTGTACCCAATTTTCAAGGAAATTTATCCTCTTCTCCAAATTTTCAATAAAACTCGAAATTGAAAATTCTGTGATTTTAAACTTGATTTTCCACGATTCAGGGACGAGATTTCTGGCCAGATTTTTAGATGTATGACTGAAATCGGAATTCCAAAAAGAAAATCCATCATAAGCGCTTTCGATACCACGAAAAAGAGTTTCAATAAATATTGAAATGGAATTATAAACTTTGATTTCTTGAAACAAAACCTCGTTCAATTCGTCGTAACTAAGATATTTTTCCTTGATCTTTTCCAAGTCAAAAACCCTTCCAATTTGATCTCGAATCCCAGAAATTATTTCCCTCACTTTTTTCTCCTCTGGTTCATTCTCGAATTTAATTTCATTGGCACAATTGAAAGAATCAAGAAAAATTCCACTATCCTTTATATTTTTAATTATTCCACAATTTTCATCGAGCCCAAAAATTTCCGGATCAGAATCTTCCTTAATTTTTATAATCTCTTTAACAAAACCACTATATTCATTTCTTGGAATCAAAAATTCACGCTTCTCAAAAAAGGAATAAAAAGGATCATTCACCATTTTTGAATTAAAAAACTCTTCTATAAAAACTCTCAAACGTTTTTTATCAACCTCATTTGCAATTTTACTTCCGTAACTACATTCTCGAATTAGATAAAAAAATGCGTCGATTTCCTTATTTTCGTTTATAAGATTCTCAAGTTGATTTACACTTAAAGAAAAATCATTTAAGTTAAAATCGTAATCAAAATTCCAACCACGATGACCATAATTTGTTCTTTCTTTGACAATCGCATGAAAAAAACTCAACCCATAAAATAATTTTGAAAAAATTTTCTCTTTTCCAGGACATTTTTTATTCACAGCTTCTGAATTATGAATACACAATAAATTTTCTTTTAATCCAAGAGGAGAGTCGCAGGGAATTTTAATTCCAGTTTGCAAAACACTCAAAGGAAATTTATCAGAAGGAAAAGTCGATAAAAACAATCTAAATTCCAAACTTGTATTCGAGGGGTTAAAATTCTCGATAATTTTTTCCAACTTTGAGATCCAGGAAGGGGCGAGATGACAATTTTCTAAAAAGACCCACTTTTCCGATTTTTGAGCTTCTTTGATCAAAAGTTCTGCTTTTGGACCCTGACTTTCATTAATCGAAAGCGCAAGTAATTTTTGTCCTTTGATTTTCGCAAAGTTTGAAAGAATTGGGAGAAGATTTACGTGACTTGGAAGAATAAAAATTAACGGAGTTAGGCAATTTGATTCTTCAAAAGCCGTGGAAATAAATTGAGTTTTATGATTGAATTCAAAATTTCCGAGCATGGTTTCAACAAAATTGGAAATTGAAATCAGGGTCTGATCTGGTCGAATTATTTTCTTGATCAATAGTTTTTGAAATGTGTCTTTATCATTTTTCGGGTTCTCAAAGTAAAGTTTCCAGTCACTCAAATCTTTCCAGAATATTTCTCCAAGATTTTGATTTATTTTCGAAATTTCTTCTCTAAATTTTTCTGTCTCCCATTTGACCGGAATGTCCTTTTTTAAATTTCCAAACAATTTTATCTCGTCTTGACTAATTTTTCCTTCATCTTTCAAAATTTTGACACAGAGTAGAAAAGAATAAAGCAATTTATCTTTTTCGAAAAGACGATTCCTCACACTTGCGTTAAGGTTTCTTGTGAATCCAAATTTAAGGTTTTCCAATCTTTTTTCTAAAATAACGCTTCTTTTTGAACTTTCAATCGCCTTTATATAAATCTGGAAAAACCAAGGAATCGAAAAATGGTAAATTGGATTTAAATTCGAAAGGTTTTCAATCGTGGAATAAAGTCGAGCAGAATATTTTGCAAAATCTCGATAATTTTCACGAAAGAGGTCAATATTTTTTTTTATTTTCAAGTTTGCTTTTTCCCTTTTTAAAATCTCGACTGAAAAGTTTTTCGAAGAATCAAAAATCTTCATGGCTCTTCTATCCTCGAGAATATTCAGATTCGAAGTAGAAAGAATCTCTAAAACTTTTTCTTCCTCCTGATTCAATGAAATTTTATCATCAGACAATTGTACCAACAATTTTTGATATTTATCCTCCTTTTGGTAATTTTCTTTCCCAATTACGATGTCTAAAAGTTTTTCGGTTAAAGCCTCTTCGAAAAAATTAAAATCAACAATAGTCACTCTGTTTAAAATATCAATCGAGAATTTTGGCTTCTTAACTCTCGTTGAGATATAAAATCTAAAATTGGGAGAATAGACGATTTTCTTTTTCTGGATATCCAAATAAATTTGATCTTCCTTGTAGGTTTCTTGCAAAAGAACAGGTTCTAAAAAAGCTATCAAATCTTCAAAATTTTCAAGGAGAAGCGGATTTCCAAAATTTAGACACTCTTTCAGAACACTGATAAACTTTTGATCATTTGCTTTTATAATCTTGAGTTTGTTGCCCTTTTCAAAATTCTGAATCCATTCCTTTCCCTGACTATGAGGATCAATAAACAAACACCACTTATCAGAATTGTTGATAATCAACTCATTTTGAAGAAAAAATGGATCCTTGACAATTCCAGAAAGATACTTTCTCCTCAGAACTTTTACAAAATTGAATTCTTCACTAGAAGGAATTCCCTTCAGAAAATCCTTCCAGGATTTTAAAATCGTTTTCCTTTGTTCTAAATTATAGCCCCCGAGATAAATAATTAATCCACAAGCCAAAAGGACATTCCCACCCAAAAAATCAAGCGATTCCTCCAAATTTTGAGTGCATCCCGTCCACCTATTTTTTTCGCCACCCAAACTTGTTAGCAAACTCTCCGCTTTTTCTAATCTCTCCCTACAATCTGAAACCTCCTTTTCCAAAGACATCTTCTTCTTCAAAACAGTTTCCAAACTCTTTTTCAAACCAGCCAGTTTTTCATTCAAATCAGCTAAAGTTTTCCTTTTTTCTGTCAAATATTTTTCAGCCTCGTCACATTCTCTCTGAGCTAAAGCTAATTTTTCTTTTTTAGGTGCGACAGCTTTCGCAACTTCGTCGTAAGAAACCATCGCTCGAACCCATTTGCAAAGTCCCTCAGCGGCGCTCGAAGCTTTTGCGACAATGTGAGGAAGAAAACTTTTATCATCCATGTAGGTGATTTTTATCACCTGCATTATTGGTTCAGAAATATTGTCTTTGTCGTAATCTTTCAAATTCTGGAGAAAATTCATATCCCCGAGGACTCTTTTACTCGGTCCCCAGAAGTCGGAACTTTTTTTTCCAGTCACGGGATCAATAATTTTTTCTGAGGGAACATCCAACATTACACAAACAGCCGCCATGACTAATTTTATTGTATCTGGTGGATTTTTCATGGCTTTTACCAAAGTTATGTCTGTTGGTTTCAAAGTATTCAAAGCTGAAACCGCATCTTCCAAAATCGGAATTGCAACTGCCAAATCAGTTTCGCATTCTGTTCGGAGTTTTCCAGCAATTTCTGCTTTTTGGTTCGCAATTTTTTCTTCGTCTTTAACTATAATTGTTGCTTTTTCTACCAAGAGATTTTCAGTTTCGATTTCTTTCATTGTGGCCCGAGTTTGAGAAGCTGAAGATTCTAATTGTGGTTTTAGAATTTCTAAAACCCTTTTCATTTGATCGACTTGGTTTGAAGCTAATTTTAATTTTTCGAGTCCGGAAATGTACTTGCTTCTAGAAATTTTGATCTCTCTTTCCTTTTTTGATACCATTTTCGAATAGAGTCTAAGAAATCGGATAAAAATCGAAGGTGATATTTCTTGGTTTTTCATAAAGTTATAGAAAAATATAGAAGTTGTTACAATCTGGGAGTTTAATTCGAAAAAGGATCCCACTTTTTCTAAAGCTTCTTTTGGCCAAAAGGAAATATAATTAAGAGTGGAATATTTTATAAAAATTAGATGTTTAGAAATTTCAAAAGGCGAAATACAAATCAAAAAGTGGAGCTTCTTCTTGCATTCTTTTAAAAAATATTCTAGAATTTCAGAAATATCAAACTCTGAATTTCTATTCCCTTTCTGAGCTCTTAATCTCACTTTTTGAACAATTTCTCTTTCATCCTCCGAAGGAAATAATTCCAAAATTTGACCACTTTTTACTAAACTTGTAACATCTTCCAAAAATTCTTCATTTTTAAACTCTCGATCTGTTACCATAATCGAATAATCTTCATCTCCACTTCCACAATATTTCAATACCTTTTTTAAATCTGCCCTCCAAGATTCTAAATTATAATAAAAATCCAAAGAAGGCTCAAATAAATTTTGTTTCTCAATAAAAGCGGCGAGTCTTATCAAAGATCTTCTTCCAAAACCACTTGAACAAATCATCAATAAATTTTCTCCCGGTATTGCCATAACTCTACAAATTCGAGTCAAGTGTTCTAAAATAAAGTTAGGAATTGCCATCTCGAGTTTAATTTTATTTTCCATGTTATATTCATTAATATAGGACCTAACTTTATTCTCGAGAAAATCCATCGAAATTTCTTCATATTTTCTCGAAATTTTTCCAAAAATTAGGAACCTGAAACTATCTTTCGTCAATTCATCTTCAAATTTAGGAAGTTCATCGAAAGCTGATTCTAACATGAAATGCGATTTCCAACATTCTTTCAATTTTTGAAAAAACGAATTTTGATCTTTTTTATATATAATTCTGTCTCCAAATACTCGGAAAGTTTCGTGAACCCAAAGACGAACAAAAGTAATTTTCTCGACCGATTCTTTTTGAATAATACTACAACCTCTAATTATTCTCGAAATATCCCTTAAATTAAAAATATACTGAAAATTTCCTGGAGTTGGTCTCAAATTTTCTTTTATCCAAAAATAAAAATCAATCGTCGCATTCACGATTCCGTTCAAACTTGGCATCACGTCGATTGCAAATCCATTTTTCTTCAAATTCAAAAAAAGCAAATTCGAAAATATTCTAAAAATATTTTCCTTTGAGGGTTCATGCATTACGTAAATATTAAAGTGCCTCAAAAATCGTTCACAGTTTGTGGAATTTTTATTCATCGCTCCTACGAAAATCATATCTTGGATCCAAATTTTTTTAATTTCCGAGTACCAAAATCCGTAATCAAAATATTGTCTCATTAATTCTACAAGATCGGAAGAAGAATTATTTAAATCATCAACAAAGTTTATACAAAATTCTTTGTAAGGACCGTATCCCCCTTTTATTTTTTTCAGCTTTGACAAAAAAATCCTTTGAGCTTTAGTTGCAGAAATTCTCGAAAAATTAAAGGAGTTTGTCGAAAAATTCTCAAATTTTGAAAATAAATTCTCGAAAAAAGAAGTTTTTCCAGTAGAATCCAGACTGCAGAGAAGAAAAGGTTTTTTGTGATTAATATGGTGTTTCAGAATTATTGAATATTTAACAGAATCGATTGTTGGAATAAATATTTCTTTAAATCCTGAATTTTCTAAAAGTAAATCAGTTTTTTGAAGATCAGAAAGTTTCCAAGTTCCATTTCCCTTGAAAATATAAATATAATCTCTTATCAATCCTTCAGTTGGAAGGGATATTTCCGGTCGAGAATTATTCCACAAAGAAAGATAAAAAGAATTGAATAATTTCAGAGAATCGAAATCCAAAGTTCCGGTTAAAGCCCAAGAAGTCGAAATTATAAAAATCGCTTCTATCCAGGCCAAGTTTTCTTTTTCTTTTAATTCTTCTAATAAAATAATAAACAAATTAAAGGTTGCAATTACTAAATGAATTTTGCTAACTTCGATTATCATTCTGCAATTTTTATAAATAAATTCTAAAGAAGGTTCTATTGTCCAATCGAAAAGGGAATAAATCACCTTTTGGGTTTTAAGACTTACTTTCGAATTTTTAATTAAAGCTTTAATATAATTTCTCCAATCTGGAGATTCAATATTTATTATTCCTGATTGTGAAATAATCGAAGGCGAAGCTCCGTCAAGGTTTAGAGTTTCGATAAAAATTTTCAGATCTGATATTTTTTCATCGGAATTTCGAATCAGTTTTTTATTGTCGAGAAAAAGGTCTAAATTTTCGACCCTGTTAATTGGCCCGTCAAAAATTATCCACTTTTTGGAAATGTTTGAAAGTATTTTCAAAATAATACCATAAATTTGATCAATTGTCACTGTCTCCGGATTTATAGTTTCCAAAATTATTTTATCACATTCTAAAATTTCAGCCAAAGTTTTTAAAATCGTTGATTTTCCGGAGAGTGCTTCCCCAATAATTATTATTCCATCTCTGATGTGAATCATCTCAAAAATTTGTATAATTTTCAATTTAAAATCATCGTGTCCCTCCAAAGAATTTCTTTTACAAACTTCTTCGAGAGTCTCTAAAAATTTATAATTTGGATTAGGTAAAGAAACTCCAGGAAAAATATTCTCCAAAATTCCCCTGAAAATCAAAATTTGGTGTTCATTCAATTTTGACAAATTCACATCAATCAAAGCCCGAAGTATCAAAATATTTTCATCTTCTCGAAATTTTTCCTTCAGGCAAATAGCACTTTTCAAAACGAGTTTTACACTCCGTAATCCAAAATCCAATTTTTTTAGTAAATCTTCAGCAAGTTTATAGACCGTTTTTATTTTTAAGGCGAGTTTTTTCGCATTTTTGAAACCGGCAGCAAATAATTCGATTTCGCAAATCCGATTTATGTCTGGTGAAAAATTCGTGATGGTTCTAAACTGAAATTTTGTCTCTCGTAAATTATTTTTTGAGCAATCTGGATTCATTGTGATCGAGATAAAACCTGATTGATTAAAATTGATTAAAGTTCCATCAAAGTCGACAACCCCAGTTTTTCTTGATTCAGAAATTGAGGAAATTCTTTGGGAAATTAAAGAGAGAATTCCTTCTTCGATTCTGTCGAAATTTTTGAAACAAATCCAAGCTCCTGAGGAAACAAGGCCTTTTAGAATTTTATCCACAAAATTAAAATCCAATATTTCATTTTCATTATAAACTTGGAATATGAGAGCAAAAGCTTTTGCTAAACTTCTGATAGTTTCTGTTTTTCCAGAACCAGAAGGACCAACCAAATTTCCAAAATAATAATGATAATAAGCCTCCATTAAAGTTCGATAACATCTTTCGGTTAGTGGAGTGTTGGCAATAAAAAATGGATTATTGTACTCGTAACCATAATTTATTGAAGCGTTCATTAAATTTACTTTTATATTTTTTGGAGAATAATAACGAATCTGGGCTTTCCAGTCAAAGTCGGTTTCCTTTATATTTTTGGTGATTAATAATTTTGTGAAATCTTTTTGATAAATTTGAAGGGTTATCATTGCTGAGATTCTTCTTCGATTTAATCTGGAATTGACAGATTGTAATGTTTCCAATTCTTTTGTTATTAATTCTTTTTGTTTGGTTTCGAAAGATTTTAGATTTTCTATATCTGAAAGAGAATTTTGAATCTGATTTGTCCAAAAAAGTTGCCAGGAAGAAAAATTAACCATTCCAAAATTATTGGTAATATCTATATGGAAAGATTTGATATCGAAATTTAAATAATTTTCGAGTATCTTTTCCTTTAATGTTGTTCGGATTGTCTCCTCCAGTTTATCCAACCATTTTTCATTTTTCTGAGTCGATATTGAATGTAAAAGCGGAATTTTCTCACCATAATCTCCAATTATCGAATTTATTTTATGAGACCTAATCCCAAATTTTTTCACACCAGGAAAACATTTTTGAATCTCAAGATTTTCTTCGTCGAAAAGAATTTTTAAAATTTCGTCATCAGAAATAAAGAAAAATCTTGGAAAGTCGAGTCTTCTTTTTTCCAAGTAAATTTCGACACTTTCCTCGACTTTTTTTACTTTGAAAATACTCTCTTCTAAAGTTTTATTCACTATCGGATTTTTTGCTATTTGTTTAAATCTGGGATTTGAAGAAATAGATTTTATAATTTGATTTACAGTCTCTTTGATCGAGAAAAATACGATTTCTTCTTCGGGAAGTGCCCTAGAATTAGAAAATAAGGGTAAAAATTTCTTCATCTGAAATTGTAGGAAAAGAAATTTTTGATCAAAAATTTGGATTTGAGTCAAGGCTTCGAAAAGTTCGGAAACTTTTGATTCTACTGATTTGATGAAATAGGAACCTCTGATATCTTGAATTTTTGTCAAATGATCTGCGAGGAGAATTTCTATTTTTTCTGATTCGATGAAGGAGTAAATTTCCTCGGTTGGGGAAATTTGGAAATTTATTGATTCCCATTCCTGGAACATTTTTTCAAGTTGAATTTTCAGGGCAAGTTCCTTGTTGGCTCCTTGACTGATGACCTAGAATCAGAGAAATTTAAACTGAGATTAGAAACATTTTTCGGCATATAAATAATAATAATAATCTTCGAATTCATTCATTTATTCATTTATTCAATTTTCCACATTGAAGCTCCTTGACTTTCATGTTATTAATTTTGTACTTTAGATTAAAATGATTGAATTTTAAGAATATTAATGCACAATTTAAAAATAATTTTTTAGGACTTAATTTCAAGACTCTAATATAAGAATGCTTCAGCTTTTAAACGAAGTTTAGAATTGTTTAATTTTTAAGGCTTCAAGTGTGAATTCAATAATTTTGAAAATTTCCAATTAGCAAGCAGATAATTTTGAACCTTTTTATAATTGTTAAAATTGACATTTATTATGTTTTAAACTATTCAAGTTCCATTTATATGCGCTTGCGCAAAGTAGCAGAAGCCTGCCACCACTCTTTGGTTCTCCTATGAGTCCCACAACCTATTTCAGTACAAGCTCAACCTTTGCCGTGTTGGTATCGCGCTCTTTATGTGTAGATGTTTTGCTATGAGTTACAATATAGCTGATCACGGTCTAAGTGAGGTCCATCAAGCTAGCACCTCCACAATCGAAATTCCAAAATTTCTTTGTATGAGAATTTTGGGCTTTTATTGGGCTTTTTTTGGGCTGTATTGCCGATTTTTGGGCTCCACTACTTTTTTTGAAAATTCAAATTTCGAGTGGAGGT
>JAUMHM010000089.1:6044668-6061855 GCA_032362435.1 Melikaiella ostensackeni | reverse complement strand
TGCTGGCTTGAGTCAAGCCAGCACCTCCACTCGAAATTTTGAATTTTCAAAAAAAAGTAGTGGAGCCCAAAAATCGGCAATACAGCCCAAAAAAAGCCCCAAAAAAGCCCGAAATTCTGATACAAAGATTTTTGGGAATTTCGATTGTGGAGGTGCTAGCTTGATGGATCTGTCTAAGTGATTGTTTTTTTGTCTTTGACCTCCCCGAATTGTCTCAACAGGTTATGGGCCCAGAGGTACGCGAGTTAAAAGACAATTGACTTCGAGTTTAGCAAAAAAAAAGAAGGAAGGTGTGTCGGGTGTAACGACGCGAAAAAAGAAGGCACAAAAATTAGTGGCGCTAACTCCTCGATAAAAATAATTTCGACACATGGAAACTGCAAATGCAGGCAATTTTGATAAAGGCTGACTTGTGGGAATATGTAAGTGGTGAAGCTGTGAAACCTGAAAGTAGGGAAAGTGTACAAGCTATCGCTGCGGAACGAGCTTGGATAAAGAACGATCAAAAAGCTAAATCAGACATTATCCTGTCAATTTCTACGAGTTAAATTGAACAAGTAAAGCACTGTGCGTCGTCGAGGGAAATGTGGATAAGGTTGGAAGATATTCTCTAATCCAAAGGGCCGGCAAGAAAGGCAACGTTGCTGAAAAGATTCACGCTACATAAAATGGCGGAGAGAAACATGTCCGTGACCATCTCAACAACTTTTTCGATACTGTGGACAAGTTAGCGGACATAAAAATTGAAATCAACCCGGTTTTATTGACCGTAATGATCCTATATAGCCTCCTTGGTAGTTTCGAAAACTTATGCGTAATAGAGTCTGGAGACAATTTACCGACTCCAGAATCATTACGGACAAAAATCATCGAAGAATACGATGCCCGGAAAAACAGCCAACGAGGCGAGAGTTCAGACGCCATGTTTGTGAACAAGCATGGTAGGGGCGATAATCGAGAACAAACGATGGAAGTGAACGATAGGGCTAACGCGAAAAAAATCCCAGGATCAATTCAGGTATTTCGTGTATAAAAAGCTCGGACATATAAAATCTGAATGTCGTTTTAATAGAAATAGAAAGCAATCAGCAAAGTGCGCAGAAGATGTGTGTTCAAATGTGTCCGGTCATCGATCTACGTAAAAATTGGTGCCTCGACAGTAGGGCCACGACCCATCTATGAAACGACAAGAAAAGTTTCCGGAAAATTACCGATTCTGATCACGGAGTGTTAAACCTGGCTAACAGATCTACTTCAGAAATTTTATGCAAAGGTACAGTGCAATTTACCACGATGGTGCACGGTGATTTCAAAAGTGTCTCGCTCGAAAATGCGTCGCACGCACCGGATTTGAGAACCAATCTCTTATCGGTAGCTAAAATCGCCGATCGCGGTTACAGTGTTTTATTTTTAAAAAATCTAGTGGAAATCATCAACAATGAGGGAGATACTGAACTTTACGCTAACAGAATCGGGGACTTGTACTGCGTGCAGGAAATCGGGGAAAGCGCGTACGCGGTATCAAATGCAAAAACGAGTAAAGCCACGCTTGAAGTTTCACATAGATGGTTCGGTCATGCGAACGTAAAAGATGTTTCAGATGCTGTGCGAAAATGCTAAAATCGAAAGCGGAAGCGTTCAATGCAACAAAAGAATATAAAGCCCTGGTGGAAAGGCAAAAAGGTGAAGAAGTTCAGTCGATTCAGTCAGATAATGGACGAGAATTCATTAATAGAGAATTCGAATCTTACCTAAAGAATCGAGGAATAGTGCGAACATTGACAGTGCCATATAATCCGGAAAAAAATGGCACTGCAGAGAGAAAAAACAGGACCCTTCTGGACACTGCCAGATGTGTTTTGATAGAAGCCAGTCTTCCTAATTCGTTTTGGGCCGAAGCAATCAACACGGCTAATTATTTACGAAATCGATTACCATCTAAAAGTCTGAATGGAAAAACGCCTTACGAATTATGGGAAAGGAAAGTACCAGATGTATCAAATCTAAAAGTGTTTGGCAGCAAAGTTCACTATCTGGACAGGGATCCTGAGAGATGGAAATTAGATCAACGGGGTCAAGAAGGAATCTTAGGGTATTCCGATGAATCTAAGGCGTACCGGATCTGGTCGAATAAGAAGAGAAAAGTGATTGTAAGTCGTGACGTAGAATTCACGGAAGATTTGAGTTCTCATCCGAAGACAGCGGCTGAAACTCAAATAAATTTTTCACCTCCAGATCGCAAACCAGAGGAAAGTCGTCGTTTTGTTGACATTGAACACATTTTGTCACCAAAAGAAGAAGAAGAATTTGAGCAGAACGAGGATGATGAAAAAGAAGACTTCCAAGGTTTTGATCATCAGGAAATTACACAACCAGGACCGGAAGGTGAACGTAACCCGCTCGACAACGAAAACAAAATCTACAATGAAGTCGAAAATGTTCCAACAGAAGAGGTATTCATCACTGAAATAAGAGGAAAACGAGGACGACCAAAAGGGAACCGATCCAAGACTGTTTTGGAAAACAAGAACCCTCGAATCAGTACAAGAACAGTATTACGGAACAGTATTCTACAGGAAAGGAATTTACCTCCAGTTCCAGAAGAAGACGAATTGAGTGGAGATGACGAGTACACCTTCATGTCTGAAATACCGATGAAGAAGGCGATGACAGGATTAGACGTTCAGGAATGGCGTAACGCTATTGCAGCTGAGATGAAGTTCATCATCAAAAGTGGGACATGGACTCTGATAGATCTACCGAGCCAAGGGAAGATCATCGGCCATCGTATGATTCTCCGGAAAAAGCTAAATCCGGCTGGTACAATCGAGAGGAAGAAGGCTTGCCTTATAGTTCAAGGATTCAGTCAACAACCAGGTATACATTTTAATGAAACTTTTGCTCCAGTTACTCGAATCAGTACAATTCGTTTAATGACATCACTTGCAGCCCAAAAGAACTTGGTGATTAGGCAATTTGATATAGCATCCGCCTATCTTAATGGAGATTTGGAGGAGGAATTAATCATGGAGGCTCCTAAATTCTTTGAAGAGTTCCTGCAAAATGTCATCGATCAAAAAAGAAACAATGAAATTGTAAATAAGTCGAAGAAGATGCTCCACGATTTTAAAAAAGGTAATAAAGTGTGCCTCCTCAGGAAGTCCATCTATGGACTTAAACAAGCAGGCAGAACTTGGTACACTAAGCTAGACAAAGTTCTCAGACGAATCGGTGTCACCCCAACGAAATCGGATCCATGCCTCTTTCAATCTGGAGCAGGGGAAGACATAATCATGATTGCTGTATATATGTAGATGACATCCTCGTCGCATCCCGAAATGAAAAGGCAATCGATGAATTGATAAGAAAACTGTCTGCTGATTTTAAATTCAAGGATTTAGGCCGAGCAAACTACTGCCTGGGAGTGGAGTTTAAACAAACTGATGGTGAAGTTTCAACGGGTCAGCAAGGATATATACAGGAACTTCTGCAGAGGTTTAAAATGACTGACTGCAAACCCGTTGCCACTCCAGACGACCCAGGGACAAAACTCAAGAAAAATGAACATACCAGCGAAGATGAACTCAAGCTCCCATACCGTGAGTTCGTCGGAGCCCTCACTTATTTGTCAGTGACAACTCGTCCTGACATCGCCTAATCAGTTAGCAGATTAGGGCAGTTTAACAACCGCTACGGAACAGAACGCTGGAAGGTGGCAAAACGAGTGTTTCGTTATATGAAGGGAACCATCGACATACTTGTAAGACTCGTCTATAAAATGAAATCAGGACCGATTTAAGGATTTGTAGACGCAGACTGGGAAGGCTGCATTGAGGATCGCAAGTCTCAATCAGGATACATGTTCCTCCTCGGAGGAGGACCTATTTCATCGGATTCAAGAAAGCAGAGGACAGTTGCATTGTCTACGACAGAGGCCGAATACATGGCCATGGCCGAATCTGTCAAGGAGGCCATATATCTTCAACGACTTTTTCAAGAACTCGGTTTCAGCAGCTACGGTGATCTCACTATCTTTTGTGACAACAGGAGTTGTCTTGCTTTAGCGGAAAATCCAATGTTTCACGCGAGATCGAAACACATAGACATTCGACACTACTTTATTAAGGATATGTTAAGAAAAAAACCGATTCTTAGTGAAACACGTTTCAAGTGAAGATCAAGTGGCTGATTTTCTCACCAAAGGACTTCTTCGATTTAAACATGAGTATGGTATGACTTCGGCCGGACTGCGAAAGTTAAACATGTAATTCTTTTGACTCTTTATTAATATGATTTGTTTAAGGTACCACTTGACTCGAGGGGAAGTGTTAGAATTGACATTTATTATGTTTTAAACTCTTCGAGTCAAGTTCCATTTATATGCGCTTGCGCAAAGTAGCAGAAGCCTACCACCACTCTTTGGTTCTCCTATGAAGTATGAGTCCCACAACCTATTTCAGTACAAGCTCAACTTTTGCCGTGTCGATATTGCGCTCTTTATGAGCAGACGTTTTACTGTGTGTTACAATAAAGCTGATCATGGTCTAAGTAATAGTTTCTTTGTCTTTGACCTCCTCGAATTGTCTTAACAATAATAATTAAACTTTAAAGGTACACAATATTTAAAATTTTTCACTATTGCAGGATTTGCAATATTCTAGGGTATTTTAAAATATCTCACGGAATTTTTAATAGATTATCAATAATTTGAAGGTATTCCAAAGGATTTTAAAGATCTTATGGCATTTTTAAAACTGCCAAGTAATTTTCGCCAGCATTAAAACGTTTAAAGGTATTTCAAAAGATTTCAAAGGATTTTTTATGTTTTAGGGTTATTTTAAAAGATTCCAAGGAATTTTCAAGGGATTAAAAAAATTTCTAGAAATTTCCAAGGATTTTAATGATTTTAAGGGATTTTCAGGAAATATCAGATTTCATGTAATTTCGAAGGATTTTAAAATATTTTAATGGATTTCAAAGAATTCATTCACAAGAATTGAGGGATGTCGTAGGATTTCAAATATTTTCAGATATTTCAAGGTATTTCCAATGATTTTAAAGATTTTAAAAGATTTAATGATATTTTAAAAGATTCCAAGGAATTTTCAATTGATTTCAATAATTTGAAGGGATCTCAATCTTTGTGAATTTCTTTGAAAACTTTAAAATCTTCTGAGGCATCTATGTGAAATCTTTTAAAATATTTGTGTAATGGTTGAAATCTTTTGGAATCTTAGAAATCTTCGTGAAATAGCTAGAAATCTTTTGAATCCTTTGAAGTTTTTTGAACTCTTTGGGAATTATCTTAAAATCTTTGTGAATTTCTTTGAAATCTTTGCAAAATATTTGATATCTTTTGAAATGTTTTTAAATCTTTTGGAAGCTTTGGGATTTTCGTGAAATGTGTGTAATCTTCTAAAATCTTTTGCAATCTTTCGAAAATAATATTTGTGAAATCGCTGAAATCTCTATGAAGTCTTTTGGAATCTTTTTCAATCTTTTTGAATTTCTTTGAAATATTTAAAATCTATCTGAAATTTTTGAAGTCTTTTGAAATCTTTATGAAATCTATTCAAATCTTTTCAAATCTTTATGAAATTTTTTAAACCTTCAAAATATTTGAAATCTTTTGGAATCTTTTAAATATGTAAAATCTTTTTGATATCTTTGAAATTTGTTGAAATCTTTGCAGATTCTTTGAAATCTTCAACAATCTTTTGAAAAGCCGTTTACATTTGCATTGATTAATAAATGTACAAGAAAGTTTTTGTAAATTAGTCTGTAGCCAGTAGAATATGTTAAAATTGAATAGAAATGACTGTATTTTTAAAATAGTAGACCTGAAATATAGAAACCGGACTTCTGTAGCAACCTTGAATACCTAAATTATAATAATTTCCTTAATTATATTAATTTCCTAAATTATAATAATTTTAAAGTCTCAAACTCTGACCTGGAACATTTCGATATGATTCATCAAATCCAATTCTATAATTTTTTTCAGAGTAGTTCCAGCATTTGGAAAAAGTTCCTGTCCAGAAACTGAAGAAATTTCATCCCAGTGTCTCTTTCTCAAAGCCGAATTGCAAAAACAAATTGCAAGAGGAACAAAATTCAGAAAACTGCTGATATCTTGAAGAACCTGCCAGCATAATTTCACAGGTGCTGGTTGTTGCATCGGATCAGGATCATCAACAATTCCAGAAAATTTGAAAGCTTTATTAGAAGTCGAATCCATTTTGATCTTCGATTTGAATACCTTATTGCTCTCGGAGATTTTTTCAAAAAAATACTTCGTCTTTTTCTCTATCACAATTGCATCCAAAAATTCAAAAGGTCCTTTGAGCCAAACTTCGTGGTTTCTCTGCCACTCACAAACTAATCGAACGAGGTCATAAAAGGGTTCAATAACTTCTCTTAATTCGGTATCTTTCGGAAAATTTGTCTCAGGAAATTTAAAAAGCTTCTCTTCGAAATTAATTTCGTAAATCTCTTTTTCGATTAGATTCACTTTTTTCGAGAGGGCTTGTAAATATTCTAGATATTCTTGAACTCTTTTTGCATCATCCATATCGTCGAGAATTACAAATTCAGGAACGAGATTGTCAATTTTAGAATTTAGGATTATTATTCGCTTCTGGAGTTCGTCTTCTGACTCACTTTTCATTGCTTCTGATAAAGTGTTGCTCTGGTTGAAAATTGGTTTTATTGCCTCGATCCAGTTTATACTTTTTTTGTTGAGTTCGATATGGTCAGGGGAAAGAATTGTGATTTCGAGAAGAGAACTCAGGATTTTAATTGACCTATGAACTCTTTTTTCCAAATTTAAAACGAGATCTTTTGCTCCATGAGTCATATATTCACTTAATTCGAAAAGAGATTTTGCATCCGTGGGAACATTTAAAGCTCTACTTTTCAGTGCTTCAAATTCAAAACAAATCGATTGAGTTTCCTCCTCGTGATTTTTTGTGAGAGATTCTACGAGGATGGATATCAGATCCATGGTTCGAGATTTTAGGACTTGTTTTGCGTAGATTTGATTCAGAATGCCTGTGTCGTAGTAAATTTTTGATACCATTTTGTTCACGTCGCTTAGATAACTCCTCAAGATTTTCACCTGAAGAAGAAAAATTATATTGTTTAATCAAAAACTTGAGGTATTTCTGGGTGCCTACCTGATCGGTAAACTGGGAAAATAGGGAATTTGATTTAGTGACCGGGATTTTCCATTCGATTGTAGAGGGTGGCCGCAGATCAGGGAAAACCTGGAAATCAGGGAAAAGTCAGGGAATTTTGTTGGTCAGGGAAAGTCAGGGATTTTGAAAAAAATTGCAAAAGCCAGGGAATTTCTATAAGAAGCACTTTAAATAACTGTCAAGAATAATCAGGGCTGCGACACAGTCACTTTTAGTCACTTTTTTTCTCAAATCATTTTTTAGTTACTTGTTTAAGATAAAGTCAATAGAGTCACTTTGTTAAATGAAAAGATGACTTTAGTCACTTTTCTTTCATTAAATTAGCTCAGGAGTGAACTATTGCATTCAGAATCTATACCTATTTCTCAATTTGCTTGAATTCTTTTGAAATATTTTAGCGTTTTTAAAAAGATTCTAAGAAATTTTTAATAGATTTCAATAAGTTGAAGGGATTTCAAAGGATTTATAAGATTTTAGGGTAGTTTTGAGAAATTCTAAGAAATTTTCACGAGCTTTAAAAAGTTTTAAGGTATTTTTTCCGAGGATTCCAATGATTCCAAGGGGTTTTGAAAGCTCCCAAGGTATTCAAATAAATTTCCCAGGATTACAAGAAATATCAGATTTCATGTAATTTCACGGCATTCTATAATATTTTAATGTATTTCAAAGAATTTATTCACAAGAATTGGAGGATTCCGTAGGATTTTAAAGATTTTCAAATATTTCAAAGTAGTTCCACATATTTGAAAGAATTTTAAACGTTTTAGAATATTTTGAAAGATTCCAAGAAATTTTTCATTTATTTTAAATCATTTGAAGGAATTTCAAGGATTTCAATAAATTTTAAGGTATTTTTAAAAATGCCAAAGAATTTTCAAGAGCTTTGAAAAATTTCAAGGGATTTCAAAAGATTTTAAAGGATTTATAATATCCTGGAATTTCGAAAGATATGGAACGGTTTTATGGGACCTATAAGGTTTTAGGATATTTTAAAACATTCCAGGGGATTTTGTAAGATTTTCGAGGATTTCAATGATTTTAAGGGATTTTAAAAGCTTTCAAGGTATTTAAAAAATTTTTCCAGGATTTCAGGAAATATCTTCACATTTTTTAGAATTTCACGGGATTTCATAATATTTTAATGGATTGTAAAGAATTTAAGGATTTTAAGATATATATAAAAAAAAGATTCCAAGGAATTTTCAATTGATTTCAATAATTTGAATGGATTTCAAAGAATTTTAAAGATTTTAGGGTACTTTTAAAAATTTCAAGGAATCTTCAAGATCTTTGAAACATTTCAGGGGGTTTCAAAAGATTAAAAAATATTTGAAATATTTTATAGTCTTTTAAAAGATTCCAAGGAATTTTTTATTGATTTCAATAATTTCCAGGGATTTCAAAGAATTCATTTACAAGAATTGAGAAATTTCATAGGATCTCAAAGATTTTCAAATATTTTACAGTATTTCCAAAGATTAAAAATTTTTTAAAAGATATAAGGACATTTTGAAAGATTACGAGGTATTTTCAATTGATTTCAAAAATTTGAAGGTATTTTAAAGAATTTTAAAGATTTTAGGGTTTTTAAAAAAATTCCCAGGAATTTTAAAGAACTTTAAAAATTTTCAAGGGATTTCAAAAAAATTATAAGGAATTTGAAATAATTTTAGTATTTTTTGGATTTTTAAATTTTTTTCCAATTCATTTAAATTCTTTTGAATTCAATTTGAATTGTTTGGAAGTGTTATGAATTTATCCTGAATTCGTTAAAATTCACATGGAATGCTTATAAACTTCATCGAAATCTTTTGAATTCTTTTAAATTTAAAAGAACATTAGTCACATTTTGAATGCACATTAGTCATTTTTAGTCACTTTTTTCAAGTAAATTAGGCTGTGGCAGCCCTGAGAATAATAAGTTAAAAATTAAAAATGTTTTATTTCATTTATAAAAGATTCTATACTAAAAATGTTACAAGATTAGAATTTTGTTCTTTAAATAATAATGGTTAGGAAAAATTAAAAATTATGGAAAAGTCAGGGAATTTTGAAAATGAAGTTTTGCGGCCACCCTGGTTGGTTCAGGAAATATTCCAAAACAATTATATAATGTAATTCGGAATTCGACTACAGAACTTTCGAATTAGAATTATAATTCAGATGTGGAACGAGGAATTTTCGAAAAGAATTATAGTTCTGACTTGGAAGCGGAAATTTTCGAGAAGAATTATAATTTTGACTAAGAACCAGGGGCCCGACCGAAACTTTCGTTCCATTTCTTTATTGATAGAAAGATTACTTTTTACTAAACTTTGACCTGCTATATCCAGATTTGGACGAAATTAGATAATATCTGAAATTACATTAATGATTGGATCAAAATTATTTTGTTTAACTGGAAGTAACGAAATGGAATGAAAGTTTCGGTAGAGTCCCCACTTTGAACAGCGAATTTTCCAAAAGGATTACAATTTTGACTTGGAAAGGGGAAATTTCTAAAATAATTATGATTCTGACTGGGAGCAGTGAATTTTCCAAAAGAAATACAATTTTTACTTGGAACGGGGATTTTTCGAAAAGAATTATAATTCTGATTTGGAACAGGGAATTTTTTAAAAGAATGATAATTTTGAGTTGGCTCAGAGAATTTTCTAAAAGAATTACAATTTTGACTTGGCGCGGGGAATTTCCGAAAATAATTATTCCTGGATTTGGAACAGGGAATTTTTGAAAAGAATGATAATTTTGAATTGCTCCAGTGAATTTTGCAATATTCTGAGTTAGGACATGAAAATTTCAAAAAGAAGTATAATTTCTGGACCGGGAAAATAAAAAATTGACTGGGAGAAAACTGGGAAATGACTGAGAATTTAAAATCATCCGTCGGGTACACTTTGTGAATCATTAAACATTATAAGGCTTTACCTGGGAACAATATTCTTCAAATTCTCGATCCTCAGACACCAATTTTAAAATATTTGGCTTCGTTTCTCCTGCTGAGATAAGTTGAAATTGATCATTCACCCGAAAATGATATTCGTTAATTGCCCGGAAAATATTTTCCAAAACTTGTTCTAATTCATCATGAGATTCTTGAAGAAACCATTCTGGTAATTTTACATTGATGAAATCTTGATTAGTTTTTATTTCAAGCCAACTCTCGAAAGGAACAAGGTCTTGAGCAATATTCGAAATTAAATCGATAATTTGGTGATAAATAATTCGAATTTCTTTAATACTCGGTTTTATTGTCAAATTATTATCTTCAAAAATCAGATCCAATTTCAATAAAGGCGAAGTATGTGGATTTTTGATAGAATTTATCAAATGAGAAATCGTCTTCATTTTAATATCCAAAATTTGCTGGGCGAACAAAACTGTTCCTGAGTGTATAATTCGAGAAATTTCACTATTTTTAATATTTTTAAAATTTAATTTTGGGAGAGCTTTCACTATTATATTGTAGTAATCACTCAGAATTCTTAAGGACCCTTTTTTTATATCTTTTTTTATTTTTCTGTCGAATTCCGATAAAGGAAGAACTCCCAAAACTCGATATTGAAACAAATCAATAAAAAGTCGGGGCAAATTGAAAAATGCGGTCTTCATTATAAGCCTGACAAGATTTTGGGAGAGGAAGTAATTTTTGGACAGCGATTTCTGATTTTCGGAAAAAGACTCACAATAAGAAATAGAATTTTTTGATTTTCGTAACATATCTTGATCCTTTTGATTTTTGTCGATTGCTAGAATCGTTTTCAATGCAAAATTTCGCATTTCTTCGCGATAAATTTCTCTGATTTCTTCAAAAAGGGATTTTAGAAATCGATCGTATTTCTTTTTGAATAATTTCTGCACTGACTTTTTGATGTTTTTTTCCCATTCTGGTGAGAGACCTTCGACAGGAATTTCCTTTGCCCAGGAGCTTAATTTCGAGAGAAATAAAGATTTCGAATTTTCGTCCTGGACGATTTCTCTCTCGATTTTCGAATTGAAAATTTTTTGTTCGTAGTGTCTTGATATCGTTTTCGATGAATTAAGTGCCTCACGTTGTTTTATTTTCTCGAGACGAAATTCGGGGACGTTTTTTGGAAAATGATTTTTTTCCCGGGATTTGGGTGGATTGTTATCCATTGTTGATTCCAGAAAGACTGACGATTTTAATGAGGAGGGATAAGTAACATTATTGTTGGATCGATAACCAAGGAAACGGATATCTATTCCTTTGAGTTTCCCCTTTTTAAAAAAAATCCTTTCTTCCCCCTTTTTTCAAAAAACTTCACCTTTTTCCTCTTTTCTCTTTAAATTTTTTCAATTTTGCAGGATTTAAAAAAAATAGGGAAACTTTGAATTATTTCAAAAAATATTTAGAAATTTCAAACAATTTAAAATAAAATGTAGATTTTTAAAGATTTCGAAAGAAAAATCTTTTTAAGAATTTTGATAGCTTTCAAGAGAATAAAAAAATTTTCTTTCAGATTCCTGGGAAAATTTCAAATAATTTTTTATTTTGAAATATGAATTTTGAGAGAAAATTATAAAAGATTTCAAAACATTTGCAAAGATTTCAAAACATTTGAAAAGATTTCCAAAACTGTCGAAAAAGAATCTGAAAGATTTTGAGACACTTTATTTAACTTATCTGAATTAAAAAAAATAATATCATTTAAAGGGATTTCCAAAGATTTGCAAAGAATTCAAGGATTTTAAGGGATTTCAAGGAATTTTAAGAGATTTTGAAAAGATTCCAAAGTATATCCTCGGATTTTAGAAGATTTCGTAAGTTTCAAAAGATTTAACGGAATTTCAAAGGACTTTCGAATATTATAAACGAATTTAAGGGATTTCGAGGAATTTTAATGGCTTCTAAAAGATTTTACCAGATTTTAAGAGATTCGGAAATATTCCCACGGATTTTAAATATTTCAATGAGTTTTAAAGGGATTTCAAAGATTCCAAGGAATTCACAAAGATTATAAAGAATTTTAAATGCATATCTTAGGATACATATTTTAAAAGATTCCAAGGAATTTTCAATAGATTTCAAGCATTGGGAGGTATTTTGAAGGATTTTAAAGATTTAAAGTTATTTCAAAAGATTTCAAGGAATGTAAAATATTTTTTATATTTTGGGATACATATTTAAAAATATTCCAAGGAATTTACAATATATTTCATGGATTGGAAGGTATTTTTTCAAGGGATTTCAAAAGATTTCAAAGGATTTGAAATATTTTAGGGTATTTCAAAAGATCCTAAGAGATTTAAATACGTCAACGAATTTCCAAGGATTGTAATAATTTTTAGGTGTTTAAAAAAATTAATGCAGTTTTAAAGAATTTTGGAAGATTTGGAAGGATTTTATAGGACCTATAAGGTTTCAGGACATTTTAAAGGATTACAAGGAATTTACAAAGATTTTAAAGAATTTTAAATATTTTAAGATGCATATTTTAAAAGATTTCAAAGTATCTTGGAGGATTTCGTAAGGTTTCAAAAGATTTAACGGAATTTCAAAGGATTTTGGAATATTATAAAAGAATTTTAAAGGATTGTAAGGGATTTTTATGGAATTTTAAAGATTTCAAGTGATTTCAAAAGATTTCACGGAATCTCAACGAATTTTAAGGGATTTCCACACTTTTTAAAGGATTTCAGGGGTTTCCAGCGAGCTCCATCGTTTCTTCAATTTAAAATGCTTTTCTTCATTTTTAAATTATTTTTGGTTAAATGAAAAAAATGATGTTAAAGAAACGGTTTCTTTAATTCAAGACGAATATTTTTCTAGCTATACTTGTAGATATTTTCGATGCTAAGGCATTTGTACCATATAAATTGTTTTCATGTTTATTTAATCCTTTTTTATTTATCTTTAAATACAAATAAAAATAATAATATAATGAATAAAAATAATTAAAGCAATTTATATGATACTAATGAATTCGTATCAAAAATGTCTATAAGTCTAATCTAAGTACACTAATAGTCTTAATTATTAGAAGAAAATGTGAATTATGTGAAAAAAATGTCTTAAAAAATTTTTTTCTATAAAATTACATTATACCATCAAATTTATCATAAAAAATGAGGCCAATATTGTCCTAAACATTTTTTTGTGAGTACGAAAGCAATGAATATATTTAGAGTTTAACCTTTGACCCTTATTTAAAATCCATTAATTTTAATCTTAGGAAATTATATTTCTTTTGATTAAATATTTCTTGCAAAAATAATTTTATTAATAATTTAGTTTCAGGTATTGTTAAATAATATGGAAAAATCAATAGATAATTTTTGTTTCCTTTTTTTTCAGTAATTCAGGTCGAATTATTTTTCTTGTGTCAATAAGGAATAAAAAATGAGTAATATTTATATTCAGGAACCACCGACTACTGGTAAAGTAAGTATTTTTGAAACTTTAATATAAATTTGAAAATAAAATTGCGTAATTACCTAAATATTTCTAATTTAATAATAAAAAAATATTATTCTAGGTGATGTTAAAGACATCGGTTGGTGATATTGATATCGAACTCTGGACAAAAGAAGCTCCCAAAGCTTGCAGAAATTTTATTAAATTGTGTTATGACGGTTATTATAACAATTTAATATTTCACAGGATTGTAAAAGGTTTTATTGCCCAAGGTGGCGATCCATTGGGAACAGGAGAAGGAGGCGAGAGTATTTATGGTCAACCTTTTAAGGTAGTTGGAATTAAAAAAAAAAAAATTATGGAATAATATTATTAGGGTTGCTAAAGAAGTTGGGTTTCAAAGTTTTATGACTCTATTGATCATTGAATTTAGGTCTATACCTATTTCTAAATTTTCTTAAATTATTTTCAAATCTTTAAGGGCATTTTAAAAGATTCGAAGAAATTTTTAATAGATTTCAATAATTTGAAGGTACTCTAAAGGATTTTTAAGATTCTAGGGTATTTTTAAAACTTCCAAGGAATTTTCAAGACTTTTAAAAAGTTTAAAGAAATCATAAGATTTTTCAAAAGCTTTAAAAAGTTTAAAGAAATCATAAGATTTCAAGGGATTTCAAAGGATTGGAAATATTTTCAGGTATTTCCAGAGATTTTGAAGATTTTGAAGATATTTTTAAAAATTCCAAGAAATTTTCAGTAGATTTCAATAATTTGAAGGTATTTCAAAAGATTTTAATTATTTTAAGGGATTTAAAGAAATTTTCATGCGGTCTTAAAGAATTTCCTAGAATTTCGGCAGATGTGGAGCAATTATACAGGACCTATAAGTTTTTGAGATATTTTAAAAGATTCCAAGGGATTTTATAAGATTTCCGAACATTTCAATGATTTTAAGGGATTTTAAAAGCTCTCAAGGTATTTTAATGAATTTTCCAGAATTTCAGAAAATATCAGATTTCATGTAATTTCACGGTACTTTATCATATTTTAATGGATTTCAAAAAATGTATTCACAAGAATTGAGGGATTTCCTAGGATTTCAAAGATCTTCAAATGTTTCTAGGTATTTCCAGAGATTTTAAAGATTTTAAGGTATTTAAAGAAAATCCAAGGAATTGTCAATTGATTTCAATAATTTGAAGGGATTTCAAAGGGTTTTAAAGATTTTAGGGTAGTTTTAAGAAACCCAAAGAATTTTCAGGAGCTTTACAAAGTTGAAGTGCATTTCGAAAGATTTTAAAGGTTTTGAAGTATTTTAGGGTATTTAAAAATATTGCAAGGAATTTTCAATTGATTTCAGTGATTTTATGGGATTTCTAAGGTTTGAAATATTTTAGGGTAATTTAGAAGATTTCAAGGCATTTTCAAGATATTAAGAAAATTTCAGGCGATTCCCAAGCATTTTAAGGGCATGTCTAACAGGAGTCACGTGATCAAACTAATGCTCGATTTTTAATTTTAATTTTTGGAACGATTTACTCTTTTTGTAAATAAAATATCGCTCTGAAACTTTGGGAAATGCAAAAAGAAACAGTAAATTACGTTTTTATACATCATTTGGGTGGAAATGTGTAAAAAAAATTTCTCGAAGAAATTAAAACTGGAGCAACGTCAGAATTTTTTTTCAAACAACTTATATCCACACGGAATGAGATATCAAGTTCAAATTTTCGGAAATGACATAAACGGCACTGAGGAACGTTTTTATGGTCCTAATTATTTGCAGTTGAAAAAAAAATTCTTAATGAAAATCTAAATTTGGAGATCGATCCTAACCGCAAAAAAACTTGATTGCGAGAATGGAATGCTGTTTACTTTCTAAAGCACGGTCGGTAATTCTTCAAATTTAGTTTTTCATGAAATTGTTTTTTTCAGAATATCAGATTTCGTAGAATTTCACGGCATTTTATAATATTTGAATGGATTCCAAAGAATTTATTCACAGAAAGTGAGGTTTTTCATATGGTTTCAAAGATTTGAAGAGATTTTCAAATATTTTTTGCACTTCATTTGAATTCGTTTGGAACTGACCATGAATTCTTATTAATTTGATATGAATTCTTTTACATTCTTTGGAATTCACTTAATTCTACACAATTAAATAGTTTTTTTAGATTTAAAAAAATAGTTTTTTGTTTAATTCAGCCTGAAGTCTTTGAAACTCACTTTGAATTCTTAGATATTTCATCAAATTTTTTCGAATGCCCTTGTGTTTTTCTAAATTCATTTCAAGCTTACTGAATTCAATGATTTTTTCATATTTTTGAATGTATATCAATTCACTTGAATTTGTAAAAATTCAGCTTGCTTTTGTATGAATTTCAACAAATTCTTCTTACTTGCCTCAATTTCGCAAAGGTTTTAAAATTTTTTAAAAGATTGCACGAAGATTCCAAAAGATTTCAGAGTCCAAAAAATTTTAAATGTTTTAAAGATTTCAAAGATTTCACAAATATTTCAAAGATTACGAAGATGTCTAAAGATTTCAAATTATTAAATATTCCAAATTATTGACGATTTCAAAAGACTTTTAAAGATTTCACAAAGATTTCAAAAATATTTCGAAGGTTTGACAAAGAACTTGCCCTGATTAACACGTATGAATTCGGAAATTGAAAACCTTAAAGTACTAAAATAATGGTTATGACTTTGAAATAGATGCGTCTAAAAAAATTCTAGTTACTTTTACAAAATTTTATTTTTTTTCCAGTTCATCCAGGTCTTTTGTAGCAACCCTGATAATGTTTATATTTTTAATTTGTAAAAAATTGTTAATTTCAGGATGAATTTCACTCACGCCTGCGATTTTGTCGAAGAGGTCTAGTCGCAATGGCAAATGCAGGAAAAAATGATAACGGATCTCAATTTTTCTTCACGCTCGCCGCTACCCCTGAACTACAAAATAAACACACAATTTTTGGAAAAGTCACAGGAGAAACTCTGTATAATGTCTTGAAATTTGAGGAATGTCTCGTTGACCTAGTACGTTATTTTTTCATTTTCTCAATCTTTGTCTTGGCTTCTCAATTATATAAATTTAATAATTATTGCTTAAAACAAGTTTTAAATTCAGATATCTTATTAGGATGACAGGCCACTTTATCCACCGAAAATTCTAAAAACTCAGGTCTTGAGTAATCCTTTTGATGATATTGTACCCAGTGAAGGTTCAAGGGAAAAGGAAAAGGACGAGAAGGAAAAAGAGAAAGAAAAGGAAAAAAAGAAGGAAAAAAAAGGAGTGAAGTGAGTTCCCAAAAAATACGAAGTCTATTTAGTTGTTTCTGAAAAAAATTATATTTATATAGTATGACGATATTCCCAGCTTCATGGGACGTGAAGCCAGGGAGAACGCTATAATTTATGGCTTAATAATTATTCAGTAAATGATTCTGATTAATAATACTTAGGTACATAATAGCACGCTTAATCGGTTTGGAAAATCCTAATCGCTAAGGATTCGAACCCTACCTGCCTATATTTGAAACTAAAACTATACCTAAAACCGCACGCACTAACTAACTGAGCTATCGACCGCTTGGATTTCAATGTAAAAAT
>JAUMHM010000089.1:5988299-6001300 GCA_032362435.1 Melikaiella ostensackeni | reverse complement strand
AACAAATCGGTCACTTTTTACACAGAAAACAGGTGGAAAAACCAGCACTTTTTCGCGAATTACAGAAAAAATTATTTATTTTTTTTCACCGGTCTTCTAATTATATCCATTTCCTCAATTTTTATCAGTTTTACTGAAATCCATAATCCAAAAAACATTTGAGAGTGTTTAGGCCAAATTCGATCGTTATATTCTGTTTTTTTTTTTTAATTTTGAAGAATATAGTAGTTTAAATGTATTATGGATTGTCTTTTTAATTTCTATTATTTATTTTTAATCTAATGCTAGTATTTAATGAGCAGAGAAATAAAAAAATATTCTTTCTGACGAGCCATCTTCAGAAATGTAATAGAATAAATTTTTTCCTTACAGCTCTCTGGTTCTGGGAATCATATTAAATTCATTTCTTAAAGATCGAAATGATATCTACTTTCTTATGAAAATTTTTTGTGTACTCAAGAAAGAAACACCCAAAAAGTTCACAAATCAAAAATAGATTTCGAAATCACCCATTTTTACGGCTCATTAGAGACAAATGCACATTAAATGTACAACAAAAAAAGAGGGAAAAAAGAGTCAACCATATCAACTTTTCACTCTTTCTTTTCTCCGTCTTTTTTATACTACTGAGGACCAATATGTTTTCGAAGTCGATTTAGACTTTTTCAACAGGGGTAATATATGGAAAAACTACAGTTACAAATAATGAAATCTATATTAATTTAATTCAAATATTACCTGAAAATAAAAATAAAGTATTTAATATCAAATGTTGTTTAGTCAAGTTTCTTATTTTCTTATTAAAATAAAAAATTTTTAAGATCGATATAAAATTTACTTTCTTATGAATTTTTTTTTTGTACTAAAATAGAAAACACCATAAAGTTCTGTGTATCTGTGCATGGAAAACTTCTTGAACCAAATTCAAGATAGATTTGTTCAGCTTATTGGTAGTTTTATTAAAAGTTTTTTTGTTTCTTTTATTGTTGAAGTGAAAACATTCTTTATTGTTAATATCAAATAATTTGTTAGGAAAACCCCATGGATACTAATCATCCCAATCAAAAAATCAACCCAATCATATCCATTCCCTCAATTTTTATTAATTTCACTAAAATCCATAATACCAAAAACAGAAAAATCAGAATGAGTAAAAAATTAACTTTCTACGTAGAAATTTTTTTTTTTTTGTGACAGTTCACCACAACACTAACTGAACAAACATTTCAATTATGTCAAGAACACAAAATAGATGGTCAAAGCAATTCATCATCAATAAGATTAAATTATTTAAATTTAAAATTTGGTTAATTTTTTGAACATAGAGACACTTTTTTAATACAAATTTTAATTTATGAAAAATAGATTCTTCACAGTAAAATTTTTTTTCGATTTTAACCGGTAAGAAACTTCAGGAATATGAAGTGCAGTGTTCCAAATCTCCCCGTAAACTGACATTGACTATCAACAAGAGACGAGAGAAAATCTCATATTTTGGGAACTCATTTCAAACCACATGTAGGAGAGGCGAATTGCTGATAGTCAATGTCAATGTTTAAAAAATTTTCAAGAATTTAAATTTTAATAATTGAATCTTATTGATGACAAAATGCTTTGACTATCTATTTTGTGTTCTTGACACAGTTGAAATGGTTGTTCAATTAGTGTTATGATGAATTGTTACAAAACATTGGATTACAATTTTTGAATTTTCTACGCAGGATTTTAATTTTTTATCTATTCTGATTTTTTTTTGTTTTTTGGTATTATGGATTTCAGTAAAATTAATAAAAATTGAGGGAATGTGATGCATTTGATTGGAAGACCGGTGAATAATATTAAAGAATTTTATTCAATTGGTAAAAAACAGGGAATGGTTGCATTACAGAAAGATTTATTGATGATATTCAGGATTCATGCGTTTCTTCAAAAAAGGTATTCAATATTAACAAGAAAGTATGTTTTGACTTCAACAATAAAAGAAACAAAAAAATTCTTAATGAGACTACTAATAAATTTAAGAAATCTATCTTGAATTTGGTTTAAAAAGTTTGCCATGCACAAATACACAGAACTTTCTGGTGTTTCCTATTTTAAAACAAACAAAAAAATTCATAAGAAAGTAGATTTCATTTCGATCTTAAAGATTTTTGATTTTAATAAGAAAATAGAAGAATTGACAAAACAAAATTTGATATTAAATTATTTATTTTTATTTTCAGGTAGTAAATAAATTTAATTGATATAGTTTTCATTATTTATAACTGTATTTTCCCTATAAATTACCCCTGATGAGGAAGTCTAAATTGACTTCGAAACATGCTGATCCCCAGTAGTATAAAAAAAGACGGAGAAAAGAAAGAGTAAAAGGTTGGTATGGTTGACTCTTTCTTTTTCTCCCTCTTTTTTTTTGTTGTAAATTTAATATACATTTGTCTCTAATGAGCCCTGAAAGTGGGTAGTTTCGAAATATATTTTAGATTTGTGAACTTCTTGGGTGTTTCTTCTTTAGCACACAAAAAATTTTCAAAAGAAAGTAAATTTCATTTCGATCTTCAAGAAATTTTGAAACAGAAACAATAAGCAAAGATTTCTTCCAATCTGCATAGTTGCTTATGAATACTATTAAAATTTCTTTTAATTGAGGCATTAATGACTAACTAAATTCATCAAAAGATATCTATATTTATTCAAATATGGTATACAAATTTGAGGAAGTTAGGAGTATATAGAAATGTGCTTTTTTTTAGATTACTACCTTTTTCTTTTTTGAAAAATGCAATAATCTGAATAGATTGGTTCTAAATCAGCCTACGATATTAAATTCAAATTAAAGAAGCCCTTTGACCCGGAAGAAATCAGCAAAGAAGTTTATTTTATAGACGCGTTTCAACGCTAAGGTTTCTGAACTCGGGTGAAAACCCGGAAACAGTATATTTTTTATTTCATCATTACAGAGAGAATAAATCACTGTAGAAAGTAGTAGTGGTCTTGCACTAGCCCTTGAGCCAAAGTTCTGGATGAAATCGCACCTACAGGACACGCGAAACTATCATCATCTGGAATCCTAGACCCGCATTCAGTACTAAAAGATCGTAGCTTCCTTGAATTGATGAGTTCTGAGCTCTCGGTAGATAGAGATATCAAATAAAATTGAACATAATAAATAAACGACTTTAAGATTTTTAAATGATACATACACAACTATTTTTGCATAATATCGCAGTAAATGCCAGCCCATATGGAAATCGGCCCAACTGGGCAGCCCAATTAAGAAAAATTAAAAATTAATTATCAAATTATTTCAATTATGTGAGATACTCAATGTAATCCCACCAAAATACTGAGATTTTTCCAATTATTCCAAATTCTTATTTATTTTATAGTTTTTAAATATTTGTATCTAGTTACTTTATTCTAATATATAAAAATATAATGTTTTCATATTCAAATATTGTTTATTTCTGAACATGTTCAGGACGTCAACATTGACGAAATTTCAGAAATTCCCAAACAGGAGAGTTCCGAGGATAAAAATTATACCGAGCAGGATTCAGATCTTGCAAATACTCCAAATGTATGTAATATATAATTCCACATTAACATTAAAAACCTCAAACATGAATGAGAATGTAAGGAAGGGCACTTTCAAAATCTAAAACACAAACATTATATTTTAGTCAGCACCGAAAAAAAGGTTTAATATCTTAGTGTTTTTAAAATTCCCGCCGAACTTTTATTGGCTGCTCCAGTCCAAACGCACTGCGCAAACTCATCTTCCCCCTACGGTTCTATAGTAAGTCAGCTGTCAGCAGATCCACGCGCCATTTTATGCTTGGCTTATGTAATTTTGTGTCAACCGTATATTCTGAGAAATAAAAAGTAACTAGATACAATTTACTGTTTAACAATATGTATATCATTTCAGAAATAATTTTTTACGACTGTTAACATTGAAATTGTTTTCTTCAAGGTGGACGTGAATGCGAATTTTGACGATGAAGGTATGCATGACCGAATTTCTTTAGGACCTTAAGTGAATTACTAATTGGAGAAAGATGAAATTTTTCCTAGAATTCACTATATAAAGACACCTCATTTTGACGTGGGAATTCTCATCATTTCAGATTTAGCTCAGTTGTGGAAAATAACAAAAAGATGAGAGTTTTTCTGGAGCGTATAAAAGAATACACTACAGCCAATGCGCATATATACAGGAAAATTATATTAAAACCAAGAAATCTTAAAATATCATATATTAGTACTCTTAAAATTTGCAACTGAATCTTATTTCTTAATTAAGTCAACAAATGAAGAACGGAGTGGTTCGATGAACGATTTTTTTTTTAAACTAAAATTGTTATATTTTATCTCTAGCGCAAATGGTAAACATGTATAAAATATACAGAATTATCATTGTTATAAAAAATTATGATGAAAAACTATTAGCTGCTTTCACCCCCTTTTTCAGTTTCATTGCTTGATGTGCTCATAGAGTTGCAAATTCTCATTATTAATTATAAAAATATGATAAAAATTATTTTTATAAACAAATCGAATAAAAAACATAAAAATTTTGTCATTTTGCGCAGAATCTTTGGTTTTTTCCCGCATTTGGTTGGTTTTTTCATGACTCTAAATGCGCTAACGGAGAGACCCAACTACAGAGAGCCTTAACTACAGAACATCGTTAACTAATAACACTTGTCATTTTTATAAACAATAAGACATTTTTTGTATTAAGTGTGTAAGCAACCTCAAGAAATATGAAAAAAGAACGAAGAACAGTAATTTGAAGAGGCACCTGAAGCTAGTAATGAAGATTTGAAACCATGAATTTTTTGTAGAATTTTTTCGCAACACTTTGAAAAACGGTTTTTGTTTATTAAACTTCTTTATGCAAATAGAGAAGTTCAATTTTAGTCAAATATTCGTAGGGATCCTACTTTATTGAGTCATTTCAAAGTGAAGAAATTGAATAAAATATACTTTTTTACCCTAAAATTCTTATGCAATATAAAAAATGGGTTTTTGTTTATTATGTTTGTTTTTCAAAGTGAAGGATTAAAATTCCAAACATAAAACTATGCTATTTCATTCAAAATTTGTTTATAACAATGACAATCGTTATTAATTAATAATGTTTTGTAGTTAAGCCTCTCTGTTAATGCATTTAGAGGCAGACTCGTGTGAAAAAACTGAAGATTCTGCGTGAAAATGCCAAAATTTTGATTTTGTTCATCCAATTTGTTTCTAAAAAATGACAATTATTATTAGTCATCAATTTCCTGTCATTGGGCCTATTTGTTAACGCATTTAGAGTGAGACTTGCGTGAGAAAATAAAAAATTCTGCGCGAAAATGTCAAAATTTTGCTTTTGTTTATCCAATTTGATTATAAAAATGATTTTTATCATATTTTGACAACTGATAATGAGAATTTGCAGCTCTTGTGAGCATATCAAGCAATAAAACTGAAAAAGAGGTGAAATTTGTAGAAAACTGAGAATCTATTAATTTTTTCATGATAATTGTATATAACAATAATAATTCTATGTATTTCATACATGTTTACCATTCAATATTGTGCTAGAGATGAAATATAGGAATTTTAGTCCAAAAAATTTTGTTTTCGTTCATCAAACTACTCCGTTGTTTATTCGTTGACTTAATTTGTTTATAACAATCAAGTTGCTTATTATGCAAATTATTCGTATTCTGGGTGTGCCCTCGCATGGAATTAAGACGTTTAATGATATTTAACAATCGTTCCTGAAAAGAAAAAAAAACTACAAAATTGGCCTTTGTAACAC
This sequence comes from Melikaiella ostensackeni, assembly GCA_032362435.1. Taxonomy (NCBI): domain Eukaryota; kingdom Metazoa; phylum Arthropoda; class Insecta; order Hymenoptera; family Cynipidae; genus Melikaiella; species Melikaiella ostensackeni. The sequence continues at coordinate 5,995,488 of JAUMHM010000089.1, read as the reverse complement.
AGTTCGCGTTAAATAAATAAATATAAACAAAGCCAAATTTCAAAATCACATCTCACGGAACTCTTAAAAAATTATTTAACTGTAATAAAAAAAATTGTGAATCAGATGAAAACTGAAGGCTGTAACATTTTCATGTTTCATGTCTTTCAAAATAAGCTGTAAGTACTTAATTTCTGCCAAAGACTTTTCCATCTGCTTCGGCCAAAACTGTTTTTCCATAATTACTCTTCCGACACGCATTTTAAAACAGGAATTGCATTACCGCACCATTTCTTAAAACAGAAAAGCCATTTAATGCAAAAAATTAATTAAAAAATCGACAAAAATGGGCATTATTTGTAATATCCACCGTGCCCCGCGCATCACAGTGGGGAAAAAAATGCCTCTGGACAAATTGATATTCAGAAGCGGTTTGTGAACCGATTTAAACGTTTTTAAACTGAAGCTTATAAAATTCCACATGAATTGGTCAGGGTCAATTTTTAGAAAAGTTTTTCCTTTTTTTTATTCAATTACAAAAATGGAAATTTTTTTTTGCATGACAGATAGTACAACTCGCGGCAGATGATGTTCCAGTGAGATGTAGGCATACTTTTCCATCAAGCATTATGCCAATCAGTTCGTGCTCTACAAAATAAACGAAACCATCAATTTCGACTTTGCTTGGTTTCAGTCTTTTCATTTGCTTGTCAATATTGCCAAATTCAAGTAAAATTTTTGATTTCGTTCCTTTAGCATACTTAAACATTATTGGCACACAATTTTTTGGTGAACAAGGTCGAGGAATTTCCCAGATTACTTGCGATGAAGGATCTGTTAAGCATTCAAGAGGGAGAAGAACCAAGGATATCAAAAAGAGACTTTCATCAGAATTTTTAGAATCTTCGAACAGTTGCTTTGTGAGGGTTAAATCCGGACGTACCATCACCTCCATATTATGATATCAATTTTAAATGCTTCACGTTTTCAGGTTTAACGTCTTTAACTTTTTACAGTCTCGCAGCAGGTATGATCCAAAAGGTCTTGCAAGTCAATTGTGACTCCTGCTTCAGTAATCCATACTGAAGTACTTGGTGGATAACAGTTGGTTTTTGCATTCGTAATCCGTTTGTAAGGAGGCAGGATATCTGAATTTTTGTCTTTTAAGGGATTCCTTAAAAATTCGTACTTATGTTTTGTCAATTTTAAATCAACAAAATGTGCAAGAGCCTCGTCACTAGCCAATGGAATTGCCTTTTCAATTTTGACTTCTGATTCAACATTCATCGTGTCATTTTCAATACACTTTTTAATAATTTCAATCTCAGTCTTGTTGTCCGAATTCTGTGAACTAGAAAACAAATCATCTTCAGAAACTGACTGTTTAATTCCCTCAATTCTTTTTTTCTTGGTTTTTTCAGAGCATTCTTCGAAGCTCTTTGTTTTTCGAATATGTAAGGAGAAAGCCTCCTCGGATGCTGAAAAGTTTGATTCTAACCAGGTTTTATTTCGCTCAAGAAACCTTTTTTCTCGTTTTTCTTTAGCTGCAAAAGATAGCTTCCATTTTCTGGAAAACGCTGGCATAAAAAAGCGAGTAGAGTTATCGCGAATAATCTCTTTGAAACTATCAGAAGGTTTATACCTTTCCTGACTATAACTCAGTAAAACTTCTACCGTTTTAGAAGTTGAATGTATGAGCATATTGCTCAATTTCCTTTTTGAAATTTCGAGAGAATCCATGTTTTATTGTAGAACGTCTTAATCCTATGAAATTTCAAGTAATGTGAGAATTGCACTCAATGGTACGTAGTAAGAAAAAATAACCTATAAAAAACAGTTCCTAAGAACCACTATGCTTGTAACAAATAAAGTAAACCAAAACACAACAAAATACACATAAGATATTTTGGTGCTCTTAAGAGTACGTGAACAAGTAATAGTACGAGAAATACAGAAAGCGAAATCGTGAAATCACAGTAAGAGATACTAAATCAAAGTGATCGCTAGTGAAAACAAAGTCGACGTGAACGCGAAAATGCACGCTGTGAAGTTAGTGCCATGTGGTGCCGATATTCATTTGTTTTAGAAGAAACACGTGAAGGCGGGGATTCAGAGCAAGTGAATGCCGACTTTGGTAGTGAAGTTAACGTCAGTGATTGACGGTTACGTTAATTTTGAATATCCCTAAGAAACATGGAATTTTTTGTTTACAAATGTATTAAAGGACAAAAAAATTGTCTATAATGACAATAACAATAATGGACCGTTATCGAGTTCTATAAAAAAAAAGTTTGAAAATTAGAAATTAACAGTTGGTTATGTTGAAAAAACGAAGTTTTTACCTTTAAAAATAGCCAAAAAATGCATTTGTTAATTTATTTTGTTTAAACAATTATCAGTTGTTATCGACCGATAGCACAGAGCCATTATTAAATAACAGTCTGCTAATATCCTAGAGAAACGCAATTTGTTTCTTAAAAAATGCCTACGATGATAAAAATTTGTTTAAACAATTGTTGCTAACAATGAAAATTGTTGATTGTCATATAAGCTCCCTAAAAGTTTAGAAATACGTTATTCACACTTCATTACGTTGAAAAAACCAAGTTTTTACCTCTAAAAATAGCCAGGCGGTGCATTTGTTAATTAACTTGTTTAAACAATCCTCAGTTGTTGTTGGATGAATAAATCTGATGATTTCGTGACATTTTCATATAATTTTTGGCCGATTCAATAGAAAAAACTTGATTTATTTCAAAATAACTACCTGCTATGAATAATTGTTTACAAAATTTCTTTATAAAATAACAATTTATTTATTATATTTCATGAATTCAATTAAATAACGGTTTTTGTCTATAAATTTTTCAAATTTCAAATCAATCTGTCCAGAGACATTTTTTTTGCCCCACTGTGCGCCGCCACGATCAAAGACTCTTCAAAATTAATTGGCCCTACCCATTAATCCTAATTTATAAGACCTACAATTTTTTCAAACTCCCTCCAGTATTCAAGCGCCTCATTTCATTCTTTAATCCAATTATTCAATTGGCTCTCTTCTAAATGGCTTTATAAAGTGAAAGATCATATTGAATTCTCAATTATTCGGCATGAGAGATGATTTTCATATCAAATGCAATTTATAAAAACTATCATTAGAATACATATTTAATTTTTTTTTATACTAACGAGGAAAATGAGAGAAGGCATTGGTGTCAAATTCCTAATATTGATAAGGGAAATGGCGGTTGGTAAATGTCCATTTCGAGCTCCAACGAAGAAAAGTCTTGACGAGGCAAAAATGGCACCATTTAAAGCACCGAAAGTCGAACAGGCGACAAAAAATGGCATTATCCAGGCCATTGGTCCCAGTAATTTGTTCCCGAAGGTCTAGAATCAAAGTTGAATTTTATAATAATTTTTAAATGTAATTCATGCTATTTAAAAATATTTACTCATCATTGAAAACGATTGAAAAAGTTGAATCGTTCCCAATCTTTGATTCTGCATTTTCTTCGAATCCTTTCAGAAAGACCCATGCGTGAAATTAAAAACATCTGATCAGATTTGACATTAAATATTAAGCATATTTTCTTATGTATATCGTTAATATCAAATAGTTGGCAATTATTTTTATGTCTAGTTATAATTCTGATGCGTTTATTTATTATTTTGTTGGAATGATATATGTATTGCGAAAAAGTGGACGATCCATTTTCTCGATCTCCACTTGGATGCACGTCTTCTAACAAACACTTAACGATATTTCGAAAAAGTGTTTATTAGAAGACCAAATCCTAATTATGCGAAATATAAAATGTTACTTTTAACGATATTTCGAAAAAGTGGTTGTTGGAAGACCAACTCGTAATTATGAGAAAAATAAAATGCTACTTTTAACGATATTTATTTTTCATCCTTTTATATGACAGTATATTTTTGTTATGCTTTTCAATTTGCATGCGTTCCCTTTTTTATTATGTCGACATCATTTTTATAAATTAGCAAATCTTTTTATGATGTAGACATAATTATGATGCGTTCCATTATTATGTTGAAACATAATTAAAATTCATGTCTCTCTATTTTTCAAAATGACACATTTTCTTGAGACATTGAAAAAATAAGACTTGTCACAGAGAAATGTTATCGAAATATTGGATTGAAATTGATTCATTTTTTTCATTTCATATCTCGTTTAATGATTCAAAACAAAATGCAGCATCAAGGTTTCATATACGTTGAGTAATTATAAAATGAAATTTTTTCATATTAACTTACGACAGCAACTGCATTTGATGAGAGGATTTCGTCTTGTGTTAAAACAACAAAGTATGCAACATTAGCAAAAACATAAATCACCGTTACTAGAGGCAGCGATATGCAAATGGCTCTTGGTAAATTCCTGCAAGAAATAATTTATTATTTAATTAATTATAAAAACATTTTTTTCAATTATATATTTTACGGTGATTTGAAAATTGGTACCAAAAAGCTAAATTTTTAAAAAATTATGATGTAGGCTCATTCCAGAACAGATTGTCTGATAGTTGCGACCTATTTGAAAAAAATCCCAGGTGGAAAAAATATGTATAATCTATCGATAGTTTATGTATAACGTAAAAATTATGTATAATCTATCGAAATATATATACTTTTTACGCAGTATCTTGTTGAGAAAACACATTTTTCGATGGATTATATACTTAATTTTACTTTAAGTCCATACATAAACTATTGATAGATTATATATAATTTTTCCATCTGGGTTTTTTTTAAAAATATATATTGATTCTGAGTGTTATCAGGATTAAATTTTGCAATTTATGTAAACTGATATCTTGTTCTTTTCACAAGAAACATTTTTAAATGAGTTGGATGAAAATTTTGCGTTCACCACATTAAAAAATGCTCTTTTTTAAAGTGAATATATAAAATATTTTAATGATCTAAAAAAGATATTGCGATTTAAAAATATTTTCACGAGATACTAATCTTTTTAATTTAAATATTGTTTTCCATATTAAAAAAGGGTATAATATATTTGACTCGCATATTTTACCTGTATGGATCTTTTAGTTCCTCAGTGACATAATTTAAATAATTCCACCCTGAGTAGGAAAAAAGTCCAGAGTACATAGCAAGCGCAATATATCCTGGCCGATAATTTGTGCCAGCCATTGGCCGTTCAAAATTTTCTGTATGTCCCAGACAGAACCACCAAAATCCAGCAGCCATGATAATAACCAAGGCAAATACTTTGGTTGCCGTAAAAATGTCCTGGACTCGAGTTGCCCATTTAACATTGTAGCAATTTATCGCAGTCAGAAAACCTAGTTAAAAAAATTACTTCATTTAAAAATAAGCTTTGATTCAAAATTTAGTTTTCTTGGCATCCGACCACAATTTAAATGACATCACTTCTGAAGTTTAAATACTGAAACAACAGGAGCAAGGCTCCATCAGATGAGTAATTCTTCTCGAATTTTCGTGAGGTTAAATACGTAATAATTCATTTTGAGCAAACATTCTGCAGCAATTCTTCTGCAGGTGTGAAAAATAATGATTAAAACATGTAAACGCGAATGTCAACTTACAATGACGTGGCGGTAAGCTGTTTATGATGATAAGTTTTCACTGAAGTTCTTTGAAGAAATTCTAGAAGCTACTACTGATCTTCATGTTAAGTATGGTGGTTCTTATTTATAAAGTAATTTTTTTTAATTCGTTTGCTTCCACTGGCGAAATTTGTTCGTATGCCCAAAAAAAAGTACACCAAATTTTAGCCAATTTGGTTAATAATTACCAACCAAACATGGGCCTCGGAATTTCCCATGGGATTTACATGGGACGAATCACGCAAAAACGAAAAATCAGCATAATTTTTTCAATTTTAATTTGAATCATTCTATCTCCGAGAACAGAAATTTGCATAGAATGCTTAAAATATCTTCATAGTCATAAACTCAAAATTTTGGAAAATCTCAAAATGGCGGCCATCTAAATGGGCCCAAAAATGCTATTTCTTAAAGTTATTAACAAAGAGTGACCAAAAATTGTGGAAAAATTTAATAAATTACTCTCAAGCGATTGCAAGATCTTAAAATCTAAAATTTAGAAAAAATTCAAAATGACGGCTAATTCAAAACTCAAAAAATACCTTTTTCCCACAGTTTTCACCATAATACTTTTGAACTCCGGGAAAACAAACTTTTTGGCTTCAGAAATCACTTAATAATTTCAAAAATCTGAAATTAAAAAAAATGGCGGCCAATTATAAATTAAAAAATAGCTTATTATTACCGTTTTTAATGAAATACTTTGAAACTTGGTAAAAACAAACTCTTTTGCTTCAGAAACTGCTTGATAATTTTGACAATACAGAATATTGAAAAAAAATGGTGTCCAATTAAAAATTGAAAAAAAAGCTTATTACCACGGTTTTCAAAAATTGAAAAAAAAGCTTATTACCACGGTTTTCAACGAAATACTTTTAAACTTTATGAGAAGAAGAAATGTTGATTCAGAAATTATAACGTAATTCGAGAAAACAAAAATTTTGAAAAAATAAAAAATTTCAGAAAATGAAATTGTAAAGGGAACTGATTTTAATGCTTTATTGTTTGAGTATTAAATTAAATTATATGAATGTTTGAAAGTTCAACTAAATGAAAAAGAGTTCAGTGTTTTTCGTGAGTGTCTTTTGTTTACAAATAGACGTGTGCAAAAAAATTCGATTCGATTTCAAACCCACGCTGGACGCGCTTCGAATGTCAAAAAAACCGACATTCGACTCGCGCTACCGTCGGATCGGTTCATTCGATTCTATCGCACCACCGACCAAATGTCGAAAAACCGACATTCCATTCGTGCTATCGCCGGATTGGTTTATTCGATCGGTCCGTCCAGAGCCGTAGCAAGGGTGTGGCGACTGAGGCATTTGCCTCGGGCGCCATCTTAAAATGGGGCGCCAAAGTCCAGATATTTCGAAAATTTTTTCCAACCTCAAATTTTCTTGCATTTTTTTCACGGTGCTCATTCACTTTATAAAAATAAATTTCTATTTTTTGTACAAATAAATCATACGGAACTAATGCATGCTAGCCTAAAATATGTTTTACCACCGAATGTCAAAAAATCGACATTCGACTCGCACTATCATAGGATCGGTTTATTCGATTCGATCGACCCACCGATCGAATGTTGAAAA
>JAUMHM010000089.1:5931372-5943511 GCA_032362435.1 Melikaiella ostensackeni | reverse complement strand
CTAGATTTGGGGGGTTTTCTGTCTTCCAGGGGGAATTTTAGGGGGACGAAATCTTAGGGGGGAAACCTTGGGGGGTAAAAAATTTTCAAGGGGGATTTTTAAAAGGAAGAAATCCTGAAATCCATTCATGGCCTAGCCGAAAAACGTTCAATTTTCGTCCAATTCGTGCATACCAGCTTCACGGCCATCTTGGTTCCATTCAACACAACCGCTAGCTGTGCATTTTTTAAATATGGCGGCGTAGCTGGTATCAATGGCATTAGCCAATCATAGACCGTCTACGTCGGAGTATCTTTTACTTTTTTTCATGTGATTGGCCTGACAGAGGAAATTTCCTTTAGGGGGAATCGGTCAGTGTAAGGGCAAATCTAGGGGTAAATGAACCATGCTTTAGGGTGGCTTTGCTCCATCCATCTGGCAACACTGAAAAGACCCCTCAGTGTACACAAAGTGATATTTCAGATCTTTAGATCTTATATTCGTATTAAATAATGAATTTATAATATGTAATAATGAAATTAACATACATGTTTATGCAGTGTATATGATTTGAAATGATATACATGTCATTAAATAAACGAGAATGATCCTCGTTTACAAAATTGTACATTAATGAATGAACATCTAGTGAGAACGCGGGTGAGCATGCGATACGAAATTCTAAAGTTATAATTTCATTAAGAATATTTCAAATATTTAAAAAAATAATTGTTTCAAATTCTACAAAAATTAGCTGTTTACTTTAAAATTAAGCTAAAATTACAAACAAAAAGAAAACGGAAAATTAGTGGTAGAGGTGTTTTGCACAGGGGCGTACAATTTTCAATGCTTGCCATGGGCGCTGTTTCCCCTAGGTACGCCGCTGATAACCAAGATGGCTGGCTGTTGTAGAGTGCGACTGGGGACGAAATTGGGTGAGCCGATGACTAGACCATGTATTTTTAGATCATGGATTCCTCTCACGCATTTATATTTAAGGGTGGGTTTACAGTCTGAGTCTTTTTATGGGAGGGGTCTCGGTCGTACATGTTAAAAAATAGTCCCTTGTTTAGTGGAGTTAAAAACGTACTGGAAAAATTTCCGGAGTGATTTCGGTAATTATTGTTCAATCTCTGCCCAGACATTAAAAATCGAGGATATTTGGAGAAAAAAACTGTTGTGAATGAGTTTTCTCGTCAGAAATCTTTCCCTCTCCCTCATTCCCCGTCCCCGTAACATCTCTCTTTACTGGCTTACAGTTCATGGCTGTTGTCTAGTGAGAGGGGGAAAACAAGCGACCCTGTCCTGTCTGCTTGAAATCAAAGAGCTTTATGAAGGAATATGTCAAGTTTAAAAATCGGTAAGACAGTTTATTTCCATCTTATAAATAATTATAGCTCTCGTTTCTCTCGGTAGAGTTGGCAGATTTATATTTGTAGCATCCAGTTTGTTAATATAGAATAGAATATTTTTATGAATGTTGCAACTTGTAAAGTTTCTTGTCTGCATTTCGTATTGAAGGTTTTTCTATTTTCGGGGTTACTTTTTAGAATTTAGGACCTTTTTGGGGATTTAAGTGAGTAATTCTTAAATTTGGATTTTTTGGGAGGTTCTAGATAGGGTTAGACATTTCGAGTCTTTGGGATAATTTGATCGATCGAAGTTGGATAAAAATGTCACCTGGTTTTTTAACAAGTAGAAGTAATGACTGTTAATGTTTTGTTTGGGGAGGGGGGATTGTTAATTGTTGACTTGTTTCATGATGAAGTGGATTATTGATTTTATAGATAATCAGTTTTTCTTTAGTAGAGAAATAAAGCTAGAATATTGATTATTTTTTTGTGTTTGAATTCTTGCAAAATAAGGACGAGTTAACGGTAATTATTAATTAAGCTTCATTGTCAGTTGATAAAAAATATTAGACGTTATCAATTTCATTGTCATACGACATCTGTAACATATTTATAAAGAATGGTGTTCTTCAAATTACATTTTAATTTGAGTTTCTCAAAGAATTTCCCGTTTACTTGTGGTGTTTGAAAATCTATTTTTTTAAAGAATCTCATTTTTGAGAACTCTTTTATCTACTATCAATTCTGAGATTAGAATGATCGATTTTATGAATTTTATGAGTAGTGCAAAATTCTAAGAAGGCTTGCATTAAAAAGTATTAAAAATTTGCAAGCCCCAAGAATGCCTTTTCTGTCCTCCCATTTTAATCCTCATTAGGCAGTGAAAATATTAAGATTCCAATCCCTTTCAAAGACGATCGGAGCTACCAAACGTAACCTCAAATAAATTAAAAACACAATTTTCCTTTCATGCATTAGAATGCGCTCCAAGAGCATGAAATTTGCAAAATATAGTTGGATTGTACACACCAATACATCTCTTTATCGTAAAATATTCGATTTATTCAAATATTATCAATTACAAAAATAAAGTCATGATAAAAAGTTCAAAAATTGTTTTTCACCGCAGCTGTCTGTGTGGAAATGCCGCTGGGTACAGAAAATAATTAAATTTAAGAGATAAACTTTAATTCTATAGGCATTCGAACGCGAGGACAAAAAGGAGGTCCAAAAGAATTCATTATTCTCACGTTACCATTGGATGCAGGAAATTTTCCAATACCTTTTAATGCAAGCCTTCTTACCGGGGGCAACTATCAAAATTCAAATTCTTCAACGTCCGACATTCAGATCCAACTACGAAATTCTTGAGAATTAAAAAAACCAAGAATCTTTCCTCTTTATGTATTTATTTTTTAAATTTTGAGTGGAAACATTTAAGAGTGTTTTGTCCCAATTTGGTTGTTAGATTCTTAGTTTTTTTTATTTCTAAGAATTTCTTAGTTAAAAATATATCTTTATAAAAAGATTTTGAATACTAATCATTAAAACATTTATTTTCAAACAAGAGAAGGACATTTTAATCATTGTTGCATTTCGTATCATATAATATTTTCAATAAACTCGAAGGTGATTCAGATTTTGATTTATGCTTTCTGAGTCATTGATGCTTTCTACAAATATTTCGGAATGAAAAGATTACATTTTCAATTGGAATGTTTAAACTTAGATAATTTTGGTAAATCTAGTTGTATTATTTGCACTCGATTTTATTTTCAAAATTATATTGATTATAAAAAATGATAGCTTATATTTCTTAATTTTAAGTACCTAATTTTTAGCAAACATTTACATAGTATTTAAAAATTAGTTTTCAAGTAAAGTAGTAATTAGATTAGTCTGCATTGCATGATCATATTTTTATTTTCAAATTTCAACAATCACAAAGTTTATGGCGCAGCAATTTTTATTCTAACTTCGAAAACATTTTTGGATGTTAGAAAAATTAATTTGTTCCAGAATTTTAGAATTCTAGTCCTTTTCATAATAACTACATCCTAAAAATTAAGAAGGTCCATACGAAAATCTGTAATTTCACTAATAAAATGAAAAGAATAGGATAAAATATTATTTTATTTTTAATAAAAATAATTTTCTCTTGTCTTCAAAGTGTCGGTAATGCACTTATTTGCTCTACGACTACAAACGATGGATCCTGAATCAAGAAATCAGAAGGTGCGCCAAGATTAAAAACAAAAAGCTAAATAATGAATGCCTGCGGTATTTTTGTGCTGTCGACACAACAAAAATTCATTCAAGTAGAACTTGAGTAGCGGAAATCACGCCACTCGGTCATATTCACCTCCCTGTTTTCGCACATGGCAGCTATGGGTATGAGCATATTGCTTTTTATGTTGAATTTCATTTTTATGTAGTTGTTACATCTACTCTTAAGAACCCTATTTTCTCTCTTAAATTAAAAAAAAATACCTAAAACGGAGAATTCTGATCCTTTTTCCTACTTCTTTTCATAAAGTTTCGATTCATTTCTCTAAAATCATAAACAGACATTTGATATATTACAAAGTAAAGCACAACAACAAAGGATTTCACAAAAGTTTCAAAGATTCTATAAGGTTTCACAAAGATCTCGAAATTTTTCAGAAGATTTCAAAGTCTTCACAAGATTTAAAGACTTCAAAAAGATTTCACAAAGATATTTCAAAGATTTCACAAATATTTCAAAGGTATCAAAAGACTTCAAAGATTTCTAAATTGTTTGGTTTCAATTTTAGTCAGTTTTAAATTTAATAATTGACAAAAATAAGGAATCAAAATCTATCTATTGACAAAAATACATTTTAAAAAATTTAAGTATCAGCATTTTTGAATTGTATTGTTATTTTTCAATCTTTGATCATCTTGAATTTTTTCTCATAGCGATATGATGTAAAAAGTATTTAATAATACATGAAATCCCCTTTTCTCGGAAAGAAATCCCGTCTTTTGCCTAAAATTGAATTAATGAACCGCTGTGATGTTGTAGTCAAAAAATATAGAAGTTGTAGAAATTACTTGAATTTGAAAAGCTTGGGATAATCACTTTTAGTTATTGTAATACAATGTTTTGTTGAATGATTTGTAGCTTTATTGTAATCAAAGCTCTGGGAATTGGCAGATTTTATAAAGTGTTGCTAAATTTTATTTCACTTCTTGATTTTTTTTAAAGAAACAAGAATGGATTCTTGGATAAAAAGATTATAAATTAAAAGTTGTTTCAACCTGTGATTAGAAATTAATAACAGATTATAATATTCCCAGTGCTTGATTTTTTAGTTAGAACTTTATCAGTATTTCATTGTTAGTCTTTTTGATTTTGCTTTTGTAATTCTGCAGAGACTGGATTAATTTTTGAAGTATTTGTTCATTTGTATAATTTTTATTCTTAGTATTTTCAGAATTTGAAGGAATATAAAATATTAATTCATCCAAATATATCTAAAATCAAATTAAAAAGAATTTCATTGTAATTTCGAAAGGAATCTGAATTAGAAAAGAAGAAATAAAAAAATTTCAATGTTTAAAATTGAAGTTGAGCTAGTTTTAAATCCGATTTTCTAAAATTTTCGAATTTTAAAGCCACTGAAATTCGAATTTAAAAGAACTTTCTGTGAAAATTCTTATTTTCGGTTAAAAAAACGTCAGAATTGGAAATAAAAAACAGCCTAACACCGAGAAGTTTAATTTTGGGTCGTTTATAACCTGTGTAAAATTTGAAATAGATCGATCAGTATCAATATTTTTAGTTTTTCTAGAACAAAATCTCATGTTTATAAACCTCAGAAAACTAAAATAATTTTTAAAAGCTTTGAAAACTACATATCCTAAAATGTTTTTGACCCTGTAGAAACTTTCTCGCGCTCAAAGTTACCTAAAAAAATTGAGAAGATTCAGCTAATTGGAGAAGCAATTAACTCAGGGTATGGTCATTTTATTTGCCAAAATCTTCTAATTTCTTTTAGGTAAATTTTGAGTGGGATAAAGTTTCAATATTCCCAGAATGAAAGTTTTTAGTGCTAGGCTGTTTTTGATTTCCAATTTTTTTTCGTTATGAACCACCCTAATGTCAAGTTCAACGATTGAAATTGGAATTCCTTTAAAATTTTGGAATCTTTCAAATTTGAATGATTTAAAATTTTTTAATTACAAATATGAATCTGATTTATAAACTCGGAAGATTTCTAATTCAAAAGCTTAACAATTTTTTTTAGAATTTTGAAATTAGATACGTTCTTAAAAATTTTAGCATTATTCGTTTTTGGATTTGAATTTAGTATTTCAAAGGATTAGTAGGGATTTTAGCAGACCTTCGCGACTTTGTAGGAAAGGAATTTTAAAAGGGTATCAAAGATATCGAAGAATTTCTACCATTTTAGGGATTTTAGGGAATTTTTGTAGAATTTCTGGAGAAAGTTAGAGAGTAAATGAAGTGGAATGAAGTTTTAAGAGACTTCCATGAATTCAAAGATTTAATTATTTTTAAAGAAATTCTAAAAGATGTGACCGTCCGCCCAAAAAAATCGATTTTTAGTTTTTTGCACCAATCAATAGTTATTTATTTGCTCTTTTATAATAAAAAAAATATTCTTCTATCTGCAAAATTCAAATTTTTATCAAACTGCAAAGTGAGGCCCTCTTATAGAGTTCCTGTACTGGACCACCTCTTTAATCGCTACTCCTGTGAAATGAAGCTCCCGGGCGTTAGGTCCCTTTCTTCGCGGACGGTCACAGATATTGAAGGTTTCAAGATGTTGAGGTCAGTTGTGAGCTGAAGCTGCCTCGTTATTTTAAAATTAATGGACTCGCTTATAAAATAATAACCAAGTAGATTGAACTCAAGATGACAATTTATTTACACTAGGCAAAATTACATTATGAGGTCACGGCTTATACGTTAGACGTTAAGAAATTTAGTTGACGGAGGAAGGGGGTGATCGCAGCTTAGGAGTCGGCGACGGAGATGCTCCGCTGGTCGAGGAAAACCAGGGAGATCTGGACTTAGGTGTTCTTCGCTCGAGCAAGGGTTGGAGCGAAGAAGTCAGGGAGATGTGGCTGGGGCGATTTTTAGGGCTCGATGTTTACATAAAGAGGGATCGGGGGATTCTCTGTGCTTCTGACATTTTGCATCGTCCTTTTATAGGAGTCTCACTATATTCACGAACCAATCACGTAAAAGACACGTATTATAATAATGTTATTTTAGTTGCTTGGCAACGGACGAACGTGAACTTCTCGCTGTTAGAAGAAAATAATATGTAAAAATGTTTGCTAAATAATACTTAGCCGACATCATTGTACGTACGGGATTTCAAAAGATTTTTTGGGATTTCACATGATTTAAGGGGTTTTAAAAATTTCAAAGGATTTTGAAGAATGTATGTATTTTAAAAGATTCCGATGAATTTCATGAGATTTCAAAAAATGTCTGAGGAATTTAAAATGATTTCGTAAGATTTCATAATATTTAAAAGATTACAAGGAATTTTCACGGTGCTTAACAAATTTCAAGGGATTTTAAGGAATTCTACAATGTTTGAGGGATTCATAGGATTTCAAAACAAGTTGAAAGATGTCATGAGATTATAAAGAGTTTTTACAGATTTCAAGAGATTAACACAAAATTGGAGTTTCCCAGCGATTTCAGAGGATTTCAAGGAATTTCAAAGATTTCAAGGTATTTCAAAGGTTTTAGGGTGGCTTAAAACAGTAAAAGAGATTTGAAAAGATTTCTAGAAATTTCACAGGATTTAAAGGATATTAAAAATCTCAAAGGATTTTAAAGAATATTGTGTATTTCAAAAGATTCCGAGGGATTCCATGAGATTTTAAAGAATTTCGTAGGATTATATATAATTTGAAGAGATTTAAAAATTACTAAGGAGTTTCAAGCAATTTCGTAAAAGATTTTAAGGAATTTTTACGGTATTTAACAAATTTCAAAGGATTTCAAGGAATTTTACAATGAGGAACTCATAGGATTTCAAAAGAAATTCAAAGATTCCGTAAGATTATAATGAATTTCTATAGATTTCAAGAGATAAAAAAAAGGAGTTTCCCAGAGATTTCAGAAGATCACAACAGAATTTGAGGGTTCTTAAATTTTTTTTTTTTTGATTGCCGATAGGATTATAAGAAATTTCTGTAGAATTCAAGAGATTAAAAAAAATTGGAGAGTGTTCCAGAGATTTCAACAGAATTCAAGGGTTTTTAATCGATTTTAGTTTATTTCAACGAATTAAAAATATTTCAAGGGACTTCAAAGCTTTTAGGGTATTTTAAAAGAGTTAAAGGTATTTCAAAAGATTTCTAAGGATTTCACAAGATTTAAGGGATATTAAATATCTCAAAGAATTTCAAGAGATTTAGAAATTTCTAAGGAATTTCAAATGATTTCGTAAGATTTCAGAGGATTTAAAAGATTACTAGGAATTTTCACAGTATTTAACAAATTTGAAGGGATTTAAGGTATTTTACTATGCTTAAGGGATTCGTAGCGTTTCAAAAGAAATTGAGAGATTCCATAAGATTATAAGGAATTTCTATGGGTTTCAAGAGATTACAAAAAATGGGAGAGTTTCCCAATATTTCAGAAGATTTCAACGGAATTCAAGGGTTTTTAATGGATTTCAGTGGATTTCAACGAATTTAAAAGATTTAAAGGAATTGCAAAGCTTTTAGGATATTTTAAAAGAGTTGAAGGGATTTAAAGGGGCTTTGTGAGATTTCATGGGATTTTAGAAAATTCCAAAGATTTCATCATTTTTGAATGAATTTTTAAAGATATTACAGATTTCAAGGTATTTCAGAAGATTTAAGGGATTTTATAAATTTCAAGGAGCCTCAAAATATTTTAAAAAGTTTAAAGTATTTCATAAAACTCTATAGAATTTAAAGAAATTTCAACATTATTAAGAGTTTTCAAAGAATTTCGTAGGATTTTAGAAAATTGAAGGGATTTTAAACAGGTGTGTAGTATATCAATGATATTTAAAAGATTTTAAGGGATCTCAACGGATTTCTAGAGAACTTTAGGGAATAAATGAAAAAAAATGAATTTTCAACGGATTTCTAAGGATTTCAGGGATTTCAGAGATTCCAAGGGATTCATAGGATTTTAAAAGAAATGATAAGATTTCATGGGATTTCAAGGCATTTAAAAATATTTGAAAGGATTTCTGGCGATTTTATGGTAGATTTATATTGTATACCAGATTTCAAAGAAGTTGACTCCTCAATTTAATATTTAAAAAATTGCATGACTATTTTGCTACTATTTTGCAAAACTTATGCTACTTTTGACACTATTTTGAATTTCTCTGAGCCCGAGACCTATCTCTAAAATCTGTGAAATCTTTGCGATATCTTTTGAAATATTTGTGAAATCTTTATGAAATCTTTGTGACATCTTTGAAACCTTTTTGAATATTTGAAATATTTGAAACTTTTCTGAAATCTTTAAGCCTATTTACACCACAGCAATTTTTATTACGGTAGCAACCAATCAGGAGCGACGCTTATAAATATAATGTTTCTGATTGGGTACCGAACGTAGCAGTCTCTGCTACCGTAACAAAAATTGCTGCGATGTAAATAGGCTCTTGGAAATCTTTGTGATATCTTTTTAAATCTTTGAAATATTTGAAATTTTTCTGAAGTCTTTCAAATCTTTCTGCAATCTTTGAAATCTTTGTGAAATCTTTGAGAAAAAAAAATGGGAAAAAGGGTCAAAATTCTCGATTTTAGGCATTTTAGGAGATTTTTGGAATTTAAGGGGGGAAAGGGAGATTAGGCAAAAAAAGGGGGCGGACTGTGATCCCTGAACTTCCTTTAAAAAAAAACCATTTTAAATAACTTATCAGGCATTGTTTCCCAGCAGTCGATGTAACAACAACAACTTTATATTAAAACATTCAATACAATTTTTCTGTGAAAAAAAGGAACGCCTTTCAACTCCGCTCTTCGAGCCCAGGAGTTGAAAGTCATTCCTTTATTCACAGAAAATTGTTTTTTATCTGTAATTAAAAATTGTCCATCTTCTCTTAATGACACAAAAATATTTCTAAGATCTGATTAGTCAATTGGTACAGATTTCTTGTTTGTGGGTCGTAAAACGGAATCTTCTCTTATACCTGATCAAAATGAAAAATTCGAATCTTAGAAAATTGAAAACCTTGACACTAACTCAAAGTAAATGTTTGCAGGTAAAACGAGCCAAGACGACGTGTGCTACGTTGTCGCGAAGTACGATTACGAGGCACAGGGTCAGCAGGAATTGGACCTTCGCAAAAATGAGCGCTACCTTTTGCTGGACGACTCAAAACACTGGTGGCGAGTTCAAAGTGCTCGAGGCCAGGCTGGCTACGTCCCGAGCAACTACGTCAAAAAGGAAAAGCCCTCCATTTTCGACAGCATCAAGAAGAAAGTGAAAAAGGGCTCGGGTTCTAAAACCTTGCCCTCGAATTCGCCCTCGAGGGCAGTTGAATCGCCGATTATGGCTAGGCGATTGCCGGCAGATCCGAGCGAAGCAATCGGAACGGCGGTAGTAAAATATAATTACCAGGCCCAACAAGCTGATGAGCTTTCGCTCGCGAAAGGGACCCGGATTCTCATCCTCGAGAAGAGTAATGATGGCTGGTGGAGAGGGCAAAGTGGGAATCAAGCTGGGTGGTTCCCCTCGAATTATACGCAAGAAGAAGGTGAAACTTTACTCTATTCTCACTCTATATTTTCAGAGTTATGGAGAAACTCTCTTGTTTGAGAAATTAAACATTATTGACTGTAAAAGAACCATTTGATCAAGTTCAGATTGGTATAGTGGGACCTTTACCAAGAACAATTAGAGGAAACAGATTTATTCTTACTACCGATTCTAATTTTAAATTCCTACCTTATCGACATCGAGACCTTTTCATAGATGTAGTGGTTCGTGTCCGTGTTAAAGTTCTAGAATATTCTTGATGACTTAATCAAGAATGTTCTAGAAATTTAGTTCGGATCCGAACCACTAGAGCTGTGAAACGGTGTCGCTGTCGGAAAGGTAGGAATTTATAATTAGAGCCGGCCTTCCTCATCTACTCACTCTTTAAACTTAGATTCCGTCAAAATTTCACGATGTTTGAAATGATTTCAAAGATTTGAAAACATATCAGGGGATTTTAAGAGATTCCAAAGAGTTTCAAGACTTTGGAAATTAAATTAAATTGAATTTCAAGGAATTTCAAAAAAATTTGTAGGATTTCCAACGATTTCAAGGGATTATAAGGTATTTAAAGGAATTTCAAAGATTTCCAGGAATTCAGACGGTTTTTTAGAGAACTGTAATGAATTAAGGGATTTTAACGGATTTCTAGAGAACTTTGGGGAATAATTTAAATTTTATTTGAAAAGGTTTCAACAATTTCAAAACATATAAAAGAATTTTAAAATTTTTTAAGGATTTTAAAGATTGTAAGTGTTTTAAAAGATTCCAAAGCACTTCAAAACATGTACCTTGGTATCTCTTAAAATCCTTCAAGATCCTTTGAGATCCCGTGACTTCTTTTGAAATATTTCGAAATCTCTTAAAATTCTTTGAAATCCTTTGAATTCCATGGATATCGTACGTAATCTCTTTAAATCTCTTTAAAACGATTGAGCTCTCTGGAAATCTCTTGAAATCTGTTAAAAAATTTTAAAATCCCTCAAAATTCTTTACGATTCAGTGAAATATTTTTAAATCCTTGAAATCGCTTGAATCTTCAAACTTCCATAAAAATCCCTTATAATCATTTAAAATCCATGGAAATCCCTTAAAACATCTCAAAACAGTTAAAATTCTTGAAATTTCGTGAAATGTTTTAAAATATTACGAGATCCCCTGAAATCTTTGAAATCCCTTTGAAAATAAATTTTTTTTAATATTTAAAAATTCATTAAAATCTTTTAAAAGCCATTAAAATTCCTCGAAATCCCTTTAAATTCTCTATAATTTTCGGAAATCCTTTGAAATTCCATTAAATCTTTTGAAATCTTACGAAATCCTCTAAAATTTGTGGATGTACTTTGGATTCCTGTGAAATCTCTTAGAATCCTTTAAAATCCCTCGAAATTGTGTAAATCTCTTGAAATTCTTGGGAATCTTTTAAAATAGCTTAAAATTTTTGAAATCCTTTGAAATTTTTTTAATTTGTATGAATCTTCGAAATCCAATTAAAATCCCCTGACATTCTTTAAAATTTGTGAAAATACGTCGGTTTCTCTTAAAGTACTTTGAAATCCTTTGTAATCCGCGAAAATCGTTCCTAATTCGTTAAAATCTCTAAAGAACTGTTGAAAGCCTTCAGTGCCTCTTGAAATCCCGTAAAATCTCTTGAAATCTGATTAAACTTCTTGAAGTGTCCTAAAATATTGTAAAATTCTTTGAACATTTTGAGATTCTCTCTGAACTTGTACTAGGTAATTTCTACAAGTTCTTGAAATCTTTTAAAATCACAGTCTGTGAAAGCTGTCGTAATCCTTTAGAATCATTTGAAATACCCTAAAACTTTTCTAATACCGTGAAATCTTTTGAAATTCATAAAAAGGTTTGGAAATCGCGTTAAATTCCGTAAAAATTTTGTAATACTTTGAAATACTCTTAAAATTCCTTGAAATCTCTTGAAGTCCTTTCAAACCACTGGAAATCTTTCAAATCTTTTAAAATCTCGTTTGCAGTGATAGTAAATGATATATTGAATAAGAATATAAAATTTTACGTAAGAAGGATGGGG
>JAUMHM010000089.1:5906050-5922204 GCA_032362435.1 Melikaiella ostensackeni | reverse complement strand
TTCTTTCGGCATACTTTTAACCATTTTGCGCGGATGTTTACATTTTTTGGCAATGCATGGAAAGTGCAGGACTTGTTTTTGTCCTGGTTGTTTTTGCAACCTATAACTGCACAGGTGATCGCCATTCTTATCTAAAAGAAAATTCAATATTCTATCATACTTAATAACGGTAACAGTCCCTTCATTTTTATTTTGAAACAGTGAAAATGTAAACAATTTAAAAATCCATTATCAAGCCAATTTTTAGTATGAAGAGTTAAAAAATTATTGAAACAATGTCTTTAAAAACATATATATTTAACGGTTTTGAATTGAAAAAATCCCAAATCAAACAATGTAACATTCGGCAAAATGTAGGAAAAGCGCAGTATTTCGAACGGAATGAAAAGAAATTGAACTTTTATTGTATCATTCCGAATGGAAAGCGTTCAAATTTAACAATTTTATCTTCACTTGAAGCATTTACAAATTGAATTATTGCAGATGAAAATTTTGAAAATTGGTTAATTCAAAATTCAAAGGAATTGGAACTCTATTATTTGTACTCAAAAGCGTTCTAAACTGAATCATGTACAATTGAAAACATTTGCATTCAAGTAATTTCGAAATCGAAGTGATTAAAATTTGAAATTTAAAAGTAAATTGAATGCTTCAAATATAATAATATTATATATTATTATATTATATAATAATATAAACTTATTCAGGAACAGAAAACACATGCACAAATTCAATTTTTAATGCAACTTCTAGATCTGTCTACTTTAAAAGTTTCAGCAGAACTGACTTCCTCATTTGGGAAGGAAATTGTCAAATTTCGCGAAGTATGTACAAGAGGATGGGTCATGGACCCTCCGCGGTTGAGAATTTTATTTGTGAACAATGACAGGTGCTTCCACCGGGGAAATCTTAAGCTGGCACGGCCTATGGTCATCAAATCATACATTCTTAAAGCTAGCATAAATTATTGAAGCTATAACCCTACAATTGCCATCCACAGACCTTGAAAAGTTTCCCGCAAAATTTACAGACCATCACAGTCGTTACAGCCCCATTTTACTTTTGCAGATCATTGTCCTGCTTGATAAAAAACGCATAGTTCACCAAATCATAAAAGATGGCAAATTGTAGATTTCAATTTATGACTGTAACAGTGTCCAAAGCAGAAAAACTATGACATTGCATTTCTCCATTTCCATTTGTACAATTTCAACTTTCATGTATTTCTTCATGCTAGATTAACAGTTTTAAATTTAAAATTACTTTAAAATGATAAACTGTGTATGTTAAAGAATTATAAAATATCTCATTATCTACTTTTCATTATCTGAGTTTCGGAAAAGCTTTTCTAAAACATGAGTATCATAACGCAAAATGATTTGAATCGTCCTAGCGAGGCGTCTACATGTTGCCATAGTAACGAAGATAGTGGTCGTCGTACGTCGCGCGGTTTAAACGCATTCTCGTATCCCAAGTGGCGAGACCATAGTTTGTTGGATCATGTGGCTCTCTACAAGATACTCACTGACTTGCGGTGCGTCCTCATGTCGACGTCTGCAGACTGGTCCGATACACCTGGACATTTTACTACATACCATCAGACCTTTATAGTTTATACCCTATGGAATCACATACTAAATTACTCGCCATGGCCAGATTGGCCAGATAGGTCGAAGCTTCATACAGCAAGGGAGTTTCACTCACCAGACCTAAGGCCAATAAAAACACTCGTATAGAGAGTCCAAAGAAGAAAAAGAAGAAGAAGAACTCTCCGATCGTCGAGTTGAAAATTTCGGAAACTAAATAAAAAGTACTAAGGAGCGTTTGTCCGGTCCTAAATTTTTATAATTATAAAAAAGAAAAAAAATTTTTAGGGAGAAAACTTTTTTATAATTATAAAATTTAGGTGCGGACAAGCGCTCCTTAGTGCTTTTTATTTAGTTTTCGAAACTTTCAACTCAATATTGCGTTTCGTGTGAACGTAAGTTGGTTTAAAAAAAAATTGGAACAAAAAATTTTAAGGTTACGGTCACATGGCCTTAAATAAAGCCATAGGACAACTTACCGAATTTATTTGAAATAAACTTGCACATTTCTCTTGGCCGCCCGATTTGGTGCTGCATTGCACGACACAACACACTCGCGCTATTTTTTTCAATTATTTTCCACTTCTCGCATAAAAAACACATTAAAAAAGCGACGTAGAATGTTGACGAAAATCTTAACACCATAGTGTAAGCAACTCCAATGCACGTACTTGACTCTTTCTCGCTCGCGGAGAAAAAGAGACAGCCTGATGCACAGTACGAAACTACGCAACGATGTGTTTTCCGACCCAGTCCCCGTCACTCGTGCTGACCCCTTCACTTGAGTTTCCTGTCCTTATTATATAGGTTCTTGACCGTTTGTTTCAAAACACGAGTTGCCTCCTCTGCTACTCAGGAGATTCTGACCTATATTTATGTGACCGTGATACAAGCAATGGCAAGCCAACTAACCTCAAAATATTGCGAAAATGTGAAAAAATGATGAAATCTTGTAGGAACTATAAAGAAAAGTGCCGTATAAACGTTAAAAGAAAAAAAGAGTAGAATGAACTTTATATTTACACGTAACTTATAATTATAGTGAAAGTGTTAAGAAGACATTTTTTGTGATGAGGTTATTTTTGCGGTTGGAAATTTGAGCTGTCAAAAATGCGTCTAGAATGTCAAATTCTTCGGATATAATGTATAAGTATAAATTAACTTTTTCTTTTTTGATAGAATTTTATCACATTTCACTGCAATTGAAGAAAATAGGCATCAAATTAAATACTACTCTGTCAAAAAAATCTACAAGTAGATGATATTTTTTTACTGACTATTAAAGATGTTCCAGTACACGTAACCTCGAAATTTATTGATATTTATTTTTATTAATGTTTAATATATTATTTAA
Source organism: Melikaiella ostensackeni (assembly GCA_032362435.1). Taxonomy (NCBI): domain Eukaryota; kingdom Metazoa; phylum Arthropoda; class Insecta; order Hymenoptera; family Cynipidae; genus Melikaiella; species Melikaiella ostensackeni. The sequence goes on along the minus strand of JAUMHM010000089.1, from coordinate 5,919,264 downwards.
TAAATTAAGTTTGACGAACAGACAAATAAAAATTTGATTTTTCTAACATTTTGAATAACTTTTTAAAAGAACATGTCCCCATTTTAAAGTTCTCTTAAAAATTTTAATAATTGCTTCAAATTATAAAGCGTTTTTATTTGTTTTTTTCAAAAACTTGTAATTTTTAGCAGAATATAACTAAACATTTTCGTTCGAAATTCAACATAACCTAAAAATTTAATAATACTATATTTAAAAAGGTTTACAAAATCGATAAAGATAGACACATTCTTGAATATAACAAAAATTGAAAGAGAATCTAAGTGTACTTTATAAAAATTAGTTGAATATGTAATTGTTAATTGAAAGTGAGTTATTTGTATTTTTTTCGCTTTAGATAACAGTTTTAATTTTGATTCAATTTTGAATTATTTAAATTGGAACCAGATATTTTTTATTTTGTTAGGACATTATTACAATTTTAACCATTTCTATTTTACAATTACTTACCTACGATTTTAATTGAAAATTGTATGGTTTTGAACAATTTAAATTTGAAACCACAAAACTTTAGCGTAGGTATAGCTTCAGCTTTTTCTTTTTGGGCCTTTTAAGAATTTTTTATCTATTGCTTTTAAATTTAGCTTTCTAATTAAACTTAAAAATTACGCTTTTTAATTTTTTTTCGTGTTCCAGATAAAAATAATATAGATATCAAGATGGTGATTCCGACCCGATTTTCCCAAAAAGTGGGTCGCACTTCAAGCTACAATTCCATAATAATTATCAGCTCATTATTGCTATCCAGCATTTTGATAATTACTGCGTACCATGTTTTTAAAAATGGAAATAGACAGCAACATCTAATTTACCAGCCTATTGTTTTAGATACAAATTCATTTCCAAGAAAAATATTAAAGGCAGATTTGCCACAGGCAGAATCAACAAACTCTTCCTGTACTTTTTTTGGTTGTTTCAATTTGTATCGATGTGGAAGCAGAGGAAATAAACTTTTAGTTTACATTTATCCTCCAAAGGTTTTTCTTGATCATGAAAATCGACCTGTTGCTGAAAGTCAGATGACAAAAGAGTTTTATCAGATTTTATATGCGATCGTTTCAAGCAAATTTTACACTCCGAATCCACGAGAAGCTTGTATTTTTGTTCCTTCTATTGATACTTTGAATCAAAATAGACTGAGGTTGCAAGAAGTTTCACAGGCTCTTCAATCTCTTGAGTTGTAAGTTGTGATTTTAATCATTTAAATCTAAATTTAAGTTTCGAAGATTTAAAAGTTATTGATTTTTCATTTTAAATCTTCAGAATTGAACTACATATTTCAAAGAAACGTTCAAAATTACAGAGGATGGCCGCTGATCATGTACCTGAAGTTCTGAACGTTTAAATGAACGAAATATATTTTCTCAATTTTATTTTATCTAGAAATATTGTTTCCAATGCATATAAAAATATGCATTATAAATTTTTTTATAATTGTATTACTTTCAATATAATAAACCACAACTTTTGTACTCTTTCTGCTTCAAAAAACTATTAATAAAAAATTTCGTTCATTCAGAACTTGAAGCACATCCGCCGATCAGGGAAAACCTGGAAATCAGGGAGTCAGCGATTTTGATCAAAAAAATTACAAAAAAGTCAGGAAATTTCTGTAAAAAGCACTTTAAATAACTGCCAAGAATAATTAGGGCTGCCACACAGTCACTTTTAGTCACTTTTCTTTTCAAATCATTTTTTATTCAATTTTTTAAGATAAAGTCACTATAGTCACTTTTTTCAATGAAAAAATCACTTTAGTCACTTTTCTTTCAATACATTTTAAGGGATTTCAAAGGATTTAACATATTTTAGGATATCTAAAGAAATTCCAATGAATTTTAAAGATTTTAGTACATTTTTAAAAATTCCAAGGAATTTTCAAGAGTTTAAAACAGTTTCAAGGGATTTCAAAAGGTTAAAGGATTTGAAATATTTTTATAGAATTTTAAAAGATTCCAAGGAATTGTTAATTGATTTAAACAATTTGACGGGATTTAAAATAAATTTAAAGATTCTGTGTTATTTTGAAAAATTCCGAGGAATTTTCAAGAGCTTTAAAAATTTTTAGGGGATTTCAAAAGTTTTTGAAGGATTTGAAATATTGTAGGGTATTTTAAAAGATTCCTAAGAATTTATAATTTATTTTAGCAATGTAATGGGATTTCAAAGGATTTTAAATATTTTAGGGTATTTAAAAAAATTCCAAGGAATTTTCAATTGATTTCAATAATTTGAAGGGATTTCAGAGGATTTGAAATATTTTAGGGATTTGAAAAGATTCCAAGGCTGTTTTAAGAGATTAAAAAAATGTCAAGGGATTTCCAAGGAATTTTCAATTTATTTCAATAATTACAAGGTGTTACAAAGATTTTTTAAGATTTCAGAGTATTTTTGGAAATTCCGAGGAATTGTCAAGGGCTTTGAAAATTTGTAGGAGATTTTAAAGGGTTTTAAATATTTTAGGATATTTTTAATGATTCAAAGGATTTTTCATTGATTTCCATAATTTGAGGGGCTATCAAAGCATCTGAAATATTTTAGGGTATTTTAAAGTATTTCAATGCATTTTGATTAAAAAAATTTCAAGGAATTTCCAAGAATTTGAATGATTTTAAGGAATTTAAAAAAATTGTCATGGGGCTTTACAGAATTTCCTAGAATTGCGGAGGATATGGAACGATTTTATAGGACCTATAAGGTTTTAGGATATTTTAAAAGATTCCAAGGGATTAAATAAGATTTTTACGAGATTTTATACTTCAATGGATTTCAAAAAATTTATTTACACAAGTGAGGGATTTCATAGGGTTTCAAAGATTTGAACAGATTTTCAAATATTTTTTGCGATTCATTTGGAATTCATCCTGAATTCTTAATCATTTATTCTGAATTCTTTTAAATTCTATTGAATTCTTTGGAATTCTCTTGATTTTTTTGAATCACTTGAATTCTTCTAAATTCACTACTCTTTGTTTAATTTATCCTGAAGTCTTTTGAACTTTACCTTGAATTCTTTGGCATTTCATCAATTTTTTTTAATTCCCTTGAATTTTTCTGAACTTAAATCAAACTTATGGAATTCAATTAATTTCTTATGTTTTTGAATTGTTTTCAATTCACTTGAATTTTTTTAAAATTCGCCTTGAATTTTTATGAGCTTCATCGTATTCTTCCTATCTTTTTTAAATTCCTCTAAATGAGCTCCAATTCTACTGCAATCAATGGCATTTTTGGATTTTTTGAATTTTTTGCAATTCGTTTGAATTTATTTGAATTTAACTTGAATTGTTTTGAAATCTTATGAGTTTACCCTGAATTCTTTGTAGTTTATCTTGAATTTTTATAATTTTCAATGAATTCTTTTAAATTCAAAACAACATTAGTTAAATTATTAATACACATTAGTCACTTTTTCACTTTATGAAGTAAATTAGGTTGTGGTTGCCCTGAGAATAATAAATAGAAAGTTTATCCATTTAAATTAAGAATTGTTTGATTTTATTCATAAAAAGTTGTATATTAAAAATGTTACAAGGCTAGAATTTTGGTCTTTAAATATTAGTGATTGAGGAAAATGAATAATTAGTCGAGGAAAAAACATGAAAAAGTCAAGGAATTTTGAAAATGAAGTTTTTCGGCCCCCCTCTTCCCTGAATTTTTGTAAGGAATTAATTTTTGATTTGCAGCTGGGAAAGAGGGGAGAATCATTTGATATTCAACATGGTGCCTGGATGTAATCCGGATTTTAAATCAGTGTTTGATGTTCCGGTTGGAATTGCAATGATTGCTGGGGCAGGATTTTCAACTTTCACTCATCGACTTGATTTCGATATTAGTTTACCAGTTTATAGTCCTCTGGTAGAAAATCTCAAAAGAAATTATTCTATTCAACGGTAAATATCAAAATTCAATCAATTCGCAGAATTTTGCTAGAAATTAGTTTCGAAAACTTCTCATGGTAAATAAAAAAATATTTAGAATGTTAGGAAAAAATTCTTGTCGAATTTTCATTTCATAATATTTTCATAAAATTTTAATTATTACAGAAAATGGTTGGCTATGTCAGCTCAGATCAACATTAATTCAGCCTTCGAACAAGATCTATTAGAAATTAAGGCCACACATCCAAAAAATATTTTAATTTTGGATCCATGTTTGCATCATAATCCTATGAACAATACAATTCGTTGTGTGGAAGATAATGTTTATAAATACCCGGAAATTTTACAGGTAATATCTTATAGATATTGAAAGCTAAATGTTACTTTAAAATTAATTAAATTCACAGATGTCTACATTTTGTTTAATAATTCGTGGAGCAAGACTTGGACAAAGTGTTCTTTTAGAATCGATGGCAACAGGTTGTATTCCTGTAATAATTGCTGATTCGCTTGTAATGCCATTTCAGGAAGTTATCGATTGGACGAGGTAAATTAATATACTAAAAATTAAATTTTTCAAATTATTAATCGGTGGGTGGATTGTATTGACCTCCAAGGATTAATTAATTTAAATTCTCAAAAAAATTTTAAATTATTATCTATAGTTAATCTTGAAATTAATTTTTCTTTATAGAGCTGCTGTTTTTGTACGAGAGATCGATATTTTAATGGTCATTCCTACTCTGAAAAAAATATCACAGAAACGAATAATAGAATTACGAGATCAAAATGTCTGGCTTTATAAACAATATTTTGAAACAATGGGAACAATCACGGAAACTACTTTGGAAATTCTTTCTGATAGGGTTTTTTCTCATCTTGCAAGAGATTATAACTTTTGGAATGTTCCAAAACATTTGGTAGAGATTACAAAGATTTAGTAATGAATTATAAATTATTTTTTTAAATCCGCAACCTAATTAATTATATTATTTATTGCAGGATAACACTTCGCCTCTTTTCTTGCCCGTGACGGCACCAAAAACTAGAGGATTCACGGCTGTGATTTTAACTTACGATAGATTGGAACTTTTATTTTCTTTAATTAACAAACTTGTTAAAGTTCCAAGTTTATCGAAAGTTCTTGTCGTTTGGAATAATCAAAATAAGGATCCACCTCCTTGTAAGAATTTCAAGTATTTTATTTTTTTCTTTAAATATGAAGGGTTTTAATAATTTTTTAAATAATAATTAATAATTTCGAATTGAAAGCGTTTGTAATTTAAAAAAATATATTGAACGATTTTGAATTGAAAAGTTTCCAAATCAAACAATTTTAGATCTGGTAAAGTTTTGAGAAAGGACAATATTTCGAATGGAATGAAAAGGAATTGAACTTGTATCATAACAACTTCTTTAAATATGAACAATTTTCTACTCAAGATTTTAAAAACATAACTACTTAAAAATTGACAATATTTGACTCTAGAAAAAAGATGAGCGATTCTTAAACTGAAGCTTTTGAATTTTATGATTTAAGATTGTAATGGTATTTTTTCCATGCAAGGGGAAAAATTTCTTTAAATATCAACAATTTACTATGCAAGATTTTAAATCGTAACTACTTAAAATTTAACAATATTTGACTCTAGAAAAAAAGCTAAACAACTCTCAAACTGAAGCTTCAAAATTTTATGAATTTTTAATTGTAATCGTAATGAATGAACGGATTTGCAGATTATTATAGCTAACATTTAAATTATTTTTCAGCTTCAGCGTGGCCGAAATCTATTTTAAAGCCTTTAAAAGTGATTCGAACAAAGGAGAACAAATTATCAAACCGATTTTATCCTTACGATGAAATTGAAACAGAGGCTATTTTATCCATTGACGACGATATAATAATGCTGACTGCTGACGAAGTCGAATTCGCTTTTGAAGTATGTTTAAAAAAAATGGTCCTATTCACACTACACTCAGGCCTCGGACTCTTGACACCTTTAAACATATTTTCAAACTTCTTTGCTGATTGGCTGAAATAACATATCCGCCATCTCAAAAAATGAAATTTCAAAATATTTCAAAAAATTTCAAAGGATTTTAAAGTTTTGAAAAATTTTGAAGAAATTTTAAGAGATATTACAAATTTTAAGATAATTCACGGGATTTCAAACTATTTTAAGGAATTTGTAGGGATTTTAAAAGGGTATGAAGGATTGTATTGTCAAGAGATTTAAAAAATTTCAAAGGATTTTAAAGAATATAGTGTATATTAAAAGATTCTGCGGAATTTAATGAGATTTCAAAAAATTTCGTAGGATTATAAAAAGTTTCAAATGATTTCGTAAGATTTCGAAGATTTCAAGGAATTTCACAAGATTTGAGGGATTCAAAGGATTAAAAAAGAAATTGAAAGATTCCATAATGTTATAAGAATTTTCTATAGATTATGAGGTATTTAAAAAAATTTGAGAGTTTTCCAGAAATTATTTCAGAGGATTCCATCAGAATTTAAGGGTTTTCAGTAGATTTCAGAGGATTTCAAGAGATTTTAAGTATCTCAAGGGATTTCAAAGCTTTTAGGGAATTTAAAAATATTTCAAGGCATTTTTAACGGCTTTATGTGTTTTTGTGGGATTTTACGAGATTTCATCATTTTTGAAGTAATTTTGAAAGATATTATAGATTTCAAGATGTTTTACTGAATTTTATTTCAAAGACTTCAAGAGATTTCAAAGTATTCAGAGTATTTTAAAAGATTTCAAGGGATTTTAAAGGGCTTTATCTGATTTTGTCAGAGTTTGCGGATTTTCAGAGAATTTCAAAGATTTCATTATTTTTAAAGGAATTTTGAAAGATACTATAGATTTCAAGATGTTTGACAATAAACGTGTAATTTATCCACAACAATCGTAGGACATAAAAATACCAGTGATTGCTATGGGAAATTTACATCAATAATCATTTTAATTTTACCACAAAGATCGATGGAAATTCACATAATTATGGAAAATTACTGAATATTTCGGGTTTTTCGTATAATTATACATTGTTCCTTATGTGAACTTTACTTTTATGTCTTTATTTTTTTATTTTTTCAGTCTTTATTTTTTATTTTTATGTCCTATGATTGTTGTGGGAAATTACATTTGACTTTTTACAGTGTACTCTATAAAACAGGGATCACAGGCCGTCCCCTTTTTTACATAGTCCCCTTTTTTCCCTTCCCCCCTCCCTCAAATTTGAAAATCCCCTAAAACAGCTAAGATCGAGAATTTTGATCCAATTTTGCCCTTTTTTAAAATTCAAGACATTAGAAAACAAGGCGCTTTAAAAGATATTATTTTTGATGATACCAATTTCAAATATTTCCTAAACCAACAAAGATTTTCTAGTCAAGAAAGAAAAAAAATGTCAACCAAATTGTTGAATTTTTCAATCGAGTAGTTGAATTTTTAACCAAAAAAGACAAATTCTGAATGAGAAATGTAATTTGATATTTCATCCAAAAAAGATTTTAATTTTCAACATAACAGTGGAATTTTAAACAAAATAGATTAATTTTTAACAAAATTCTTAAATTTTCAACAAAATAATTAGAATTTTAATCAAATAATCAAATTTGTAACCAAAAAAAATGAACTCTGAATCAAACAATTGCATTTTCAATCAACAGAGATGAATTTTCAACAAAAGAGTTGAATTTTCAAACAAGATTTTTTAGTCAAGAAAGAAAAAAAACTTCAACCAAATTCTTGAATTTTCAATCAAGTAGTTGAATTTTCAACCCAAAAAGAAAACGAATTCTGAATTAAAAATGTAATGGTTGATATTTTTACCAAAAGAGATTTTAATTTTCAACAAATTATTGGAATTTTAAACCAAATAGATGAATTTTTAACCAAATTGTTGAATTTTTAACCAAAAAGATTAATTTTCTACTATTAATTTTCTATAAGATTGTTTTCTAATTTTCTATTGTCTACTTAAAAAGAGAAGAACTTTTAACAAAATAGTTGAATCCTCAACCAAAATAGATTAATTTTCAACGAAACAGTGGCATTCTCAAGCCACAAAGATGAATTTTCTACAAAACAGTTGAATTTTTAATACTAAAATTTAAACTTTCAACAAAAAAGTTAATTTTTGATTAAATAATAGAATTTCCTACCAAAATAGTTGAATTTTCAACCAAGCAAGGTTTTTTTAGTCAAGACAGATTAATTTAAACGATGCAGTGGCATTTTTAAGAAAAAACGATGAAATTTCAACCAAAAGTCCAAGGAAACAAAAACAGAAAAAGTAGGTTTTTCACATTATTTCTTTCTAGCTTACGTACTTAAAAAAATACATTTAAACAAATTCAAACATGAGCATTTTTCAATTCTGTTGTTTATCTATTTTTCAATCTTTGATTTTTTCGACAAAAATGACTGGAAAACTTGCTAAAGAAGAGGTGCTACTTTTTTTTCAATAATAAATTAAATCCCCTTTTAAACCACTTTTTTCGGAAAAGTCCCCTTTTTCACCTAAAATTAAACTACTGAACCGCTGTGATCCATGTATTAAATTAAATTTCAGTAACAAGTGTTTGTTTTTTCAGGTTTGGCGAGAATTTCCAGATCGTATCGTAGGTTTTCCTTCTCGAACTCACACTTGGGATAATGTGACCAATTGTTGGAAATACGAAAGTGAATGGACGAATCGTATTTCTATGGTTTTGACTGGTGCTGCATTTTATCACAAAGTGTGTATTACTTCAAATGATAATTAATTTCTTTCAAATACTAAATTTACATTTATATTTAATTTTCATTTCAGTATTGGAGTTATTTATACACAACAGCAATGCCAGGAGACATAAAAGAATGGGTGGACGAACATATGAATTGTGAAGATATTGCCATGAATTTTTTGGTCACGAATATTACCGGAAAAGCTCCCATAAAGGTGGTGAAAAAAAATTCAAAATGTATCATAGAGCGGTCCAAAAAAGACTTGATCTTATTTATTTTTTTAATGGCACCCCTAGAAAGTGTTCCTTTTGGTGTTAAAATGACCCCCGATTTTTGGCAAAATTTAAGAAAAAATATTTAGGGGTCCCCAAGCCGCTTTTGAAAATAAAATGTAATCCATGAGTAGCGATTACCCAAATAAAATCAGCATTTTATTTTCAAAAACCGGTTCGGAGGAACCCTAAATTTTTTTGTTAAAACTCTGCTAAATAAACGTTTTATTTACAAACTACATGGTACCCCTAAATATTTTCTTAAAATTCTGGTAAAAATCAGGGGTCATTTTGACATCAAAAGGAACACTTCCTCCTTTTTTTGGACCACCCTAATGCATACTCAAAAACATCTTTCAATTTGAAACTAAATCGATTCGTTTTTTTTTTCAAATATAGGTGACGCCAAAGAAAAAATTTCGCTGTCCAGAATGTACGAATACAGAAATGCTTTCCGCAGATTTGACTCACATGGTGGAAAGGACTCAATGTATAAACAAATTTTCCAAAATTTATGGCTCAATGCCTTTGGAGTCCATTGAATTCCGAGCCGATCCTGTGCTTTTTAAAGACGTATTTCCAGAAAAGTTAAAGAGGTTCAATGATATCGGAAGCCTCTAAACCTTTTTTTGATATTATCAGTTTATCGATTAGTTTTTCTGTAGATTTTATAAATAATTTATTATGAGGCAGTTTACCACGCAGGAAATTTTGCTTTAGTTTAGAAGTGTTAGACACTCAGAAAACGATTTGGTTGAATCAAGAAAATTTTTGTTGGTTCAACCATAGAATATGGTTATTGTATGGACAGCAAAATATTTGGTTGGCCCCACTAAATTTTTTGATTGTTTTAACTAAATGTTTTGGTAGATGGGGTGTTTGGTTGATTTAGCCAAAAAACTTTGTTGGGTCGAATCAAATATTTTGTTGAATCAATTAAAAATTTGTTTAATTGAACCAAATTTTCATATATATCCAAGAAAACAGTTTTCTTGGTTCAAGAAATTTTCTTTTTTAGTGGAATTTACGATAACGAATATAAAGTGCGCAAAGTTACCATAAATTACTTTAAATTTATGGTGATTTATGGTAACATTCATAAGCCTGCTTGCGGAATTTATCATGATAGTAACAAGTATTATGATAAATTTTACTGCGACAAAAACGAGAGGAAAACGAGCAAAAAATAACAGTAGTAAAATTTACTACAGTGTAAACTGCCTGTATCGAGTTTATACTTTTTCATAATTGTTTGTTTATGATTATGTGAACGAATTTTTTATTAATAGATATTTTACAAACATTTTTGTAAAAGTGATCGAATAAATATATTTTACATTGTTGAAAGTAATTTATTAAGTTTTTTCCTTCAATTTTAAAGGTTTATTTTGAAAGTGTCTAATTACGAAAATTTAGAACTCTTTCTAATTAATAGAAAATCTAGTTTGCTTTTCATTCTGTTTTTACACTGTTTCAACCAACTTTAAATGATCCCAAAGTCAGGTGATAATTATTTTAATAATTAATATAATGACAATCGTTATTCAAATTTAAAATAAACAATTTCCATGCAATGCCATTTTTAAATAAAATTTATATTTTAGAGAAATATACATATTTTATTATATTCACTCTTATTTACACGCAGAAGAGGTTTTAAACCAGAATATACAACAAAATTTTAAAAGAAATATTCGGACAAGATGGCATATATTGTTTTACAAAGTACGATTTAAAAGATAAATTCTAAATAAAATAAAATATAACTTCTGAATAAATTAGCCTAAGACCCTTAAATTCTTCACACTAAAAATACTCAAAAACTCACAGAATTTGATTTTTTTCACTCGATCCTTTGATTCCTTTATAATTTTTGGCAAGATATAGTGTCTTTTTAAAAATGAAATTCTGTTTAATATTTTTAGACTCGATATACAAATAATTGAAGAAAAATGTAAATTATTTGATAAGTAGAGTTCGGATCCACTAGAAGGCTTTTAAAAAGTCACATTAATCGCATTAAAATACAAAAAAAGTCGTATGAAATTTTTAAAGGAGAAATCCAAATCTGGGCTTAAAATGAGAGAATCTTGTAATTTAAATTAATTGGGATCAATTATTGATTAACACGGATTCATGCAATTAGAAATTGTTCAATTTCAAACGCTATTAATCCAAAATTTAATTATGAAGCTTCAATGAGAAATTATTCAATTTTTAATCTTCTTAATTAAAATGGTAAAATTTTTTCTATTTTTGAATTTCAATTTTAAGAGTTTTAATGTGAATAAAATTAAAACTAATTATAGCGAAATGAGAAAAACGAAAAAAGTCGATTAGTCCCATTTCTTTGAAAAAGTCGAACGATACGAGCCTTCTATGATTATTTTATATTTTTTGGCAAGTTATAGTGTCGTTTAAAGAATAAAAATAAAATTCTATTTGATCTTTTTAGACTCGATATAAAAATTAATGAAAAATGTAAGTAATTTGACAAATAGCGATAATAGCGCGTAGAAAGTTAAAAAAACTTATATAATTTATGTAATTTTGCACATTTCGTTTGTGTTTGTGTCCAAATGAATATCCGTTTTCACACTTCCTCCAGTAAGAACATTATTCACAACTGCTCTCGCTAAACAACCTGTTGTTAACGAATAATGAGCAGAAAAGAAAGTAGAAATGTCGGTTGTTTTCTGGAAGTTGTTATCCTGGAATAAAAAAATCCAATTATTTTAAGTCTAAAATTATTAATAATATTTATTTTTATTTATTTACTATGTTATTAGTAATTTATTTGATAATAATTGTAATGTATAAAAAGAACTTCGGGATGTAAAACATTCTAAATTTAACGTCTGGGAAACAATAAATTGATATTTTATAAGGAAAAAACCCTTATTTTTCGACTTCTTCCAAAGAAGAAGAAGAAGAAGAAGAGGAAGAAGTAAAAAAAAAGGGTTTCCCTTATAAAAAAGTAGTTTATTTTACAATTATTATATTATTCAATTTAATTATTAATGTAATTATTTATTCATTGCTCACTTTGCAGAACATATCAAAAGCATCATCGACGAGTTTGTTTAAATCCAATTGTCTCTGGAAAGTCAATTCCGGGTTTCTCAGCAGAATTGTTGAAACAATATTCAACAACTGTGGTAAAAAAAGAAATTTGATATAATATTATACAGATCATAAATGTCGAGAGTCTACCAGACGGATGATTTTAATTTCCAGGGTTTCTCCGAGTCAGTTTTTCATTTCCGGGCTTGGAAATTATACTTCTTTTTGAAATTAGAATGTCCTATCTCAGAATTTCAATTATTTTGGAAAATTACCTGTCTCACGTCTAGAATTATATAGTTATTTTCGAAAATTCCCGGTTCCAAATCAGAATCATAACTCTTTTCAAAAAATTTCCCGTTCCAAGTCAAAATTGTAATTCTTTTCTTTTCTTTTTGAACTTTTTATTGAGTTGAAGGAGGGAACTATTTGTTTTCAATCTTTTTTCTGAATTGGAAAACGGAAATTTTTGTCATTGTTCTTGAGTTGAAAGGGAGGAAATTTTGGAAAATTCCTTGGAACTTTTAAAAATACCCTACAATATTTAAAATCGTTTGGAATCTTTTAAAATTCTCTAAAATCTTCAAAATCCTTCAGAATCCCTTCAAATTATTGAAACATATTTAAATTTCCTTGAAATCTACTAAAATATCATAAAATATTTCAAATTCTTTGAAATCTTTTGAAATCCCTTGAAACTTTTTAAAGCTCTCAAAAATGCCTTGGAATCATTTAAAATACTCTGAAGCATTGTAAATCGTTTGAAAACCCAGTAAATTACTGAAATTAATTGAAAAGAATTCTTGGAATCCTTTCAAATACCCTAAAACATTGTAAATCGTTTTAAATCTTAGTAAATTACTAAAATTATCTAAAATTCCTTGGAATTCTTTCAAATACCCTAAAATATGCCATTTCCTGTAAAATCTTTTGAAATTCTCTGAATTTTTTTAAAGCTCTTGAAAATTCCTTGGAATCCTTGAAAATACATATCCTAAAATCTTTTAAATTCTTTCAAATCTTTGAAAATACCTTGAAATATTTGAAAATCTTTGAAATCCTATGAAATCTCTCTATTCTTGTGAATAAATTCTTTGAAAACCTTGTCCGAGCACTTAACCGCCTCAGCCACCGAAGCTCTTCAGAAAAAATTATATCTCAGACTTAAGATGGTTACAGCCCAATATGTCGAAAGCACTTTTTGAGTTGGATATTTGTACCAA
>JAUMHM010000089.1:5824964-5842519 GCA_032362435.1 Melikaiella ostensackeni | reverse complement strand
TTTTATTACGGACATTTTTTTCGTTGGATGCGTATTTCTTGAGATATTTCAATGTCTCAAGATAAAAAACACCCTGTTTAGAACCTGTGCAATGTACAATGCACAATAATAATGTGAGAATTTTAAATTTTAGAGATTACGTGACAAACTGGATGCTATTTTAGAACACAAAATAACAAATCCAGGCAGTGTTATCTGGGATAGCCAAGAAGGGCGGATTTTAACGTAAGAAAACCAAAAATCATTCGATCGCATAAATATTTTTGCTCGTTAATTTTTTTTTGAACTATATACTCTATATACACTTTTCTTTATTCCTAGGGCTATTATACAGCTTTTATCTCAGGGAGACGAAGAAATAGGATTGGAGTCTGGAAGGTATCACGTTCTTGGAGATTATGACGAGGATCCCTATGACAATTCCGATGATGACTAATTGTAATAGAAATCAGATATTTGAAGTTTTGTTATATTACTAAAAAACTAATAATAATTACACATTATATACGGATGACGTATTTTCGTATATTCAATACTAGTAGGACCATTTGCAAATTTTTCTAGGTGTATCAACTATATAAATTTTTCAAATATGACGCAGAATATGGGTAGATCTATGTACTAATACGTGAAGAACTAGTAACGAATACAGATGATTTACGCCTGAATAATATCTCTAATTTAATCGATGATCATGACGCAGCAACGATTGTTGCTGGCGTAAATGACGATGTGGATGAAATTTCATATATTCCAAATGATGGCAATTTTTCATTCGACGACACAACATTTCAAAATGCAATAATGCGAATGAGTAACTGCCAAAAAGAACTTTTTATCAAATGTTCAAATAGGCTCACTAACAAAGATTCCGGCGAACCATTGCGAATATTTATAACTGCTGGAGCAGGAACGGCAAAGAGTTCTACTCTCAAAACAATAGTTGAATTCATTCATCGCATGGCTGATGTTTCCATTCGACAAATTTCTGTTGCTGTTGCTAGTGGTGCCGTCCGATACGATACTTTCTCGGAATCGGATTGGATCGTGTCGGTTTTTGTTGGGTCAGGATCGGGTTTGCGATACTCAGTATCGGTTTGGTATCGGCTCGACTTTGTGTCGAAAAGTTGACATATCGACTCGGGATTCCGATACTCCTCCGCCGGATGTGTGTTTGTTACCTAAGCGTCCTAGACCGAGCTTTAAGGAAAATTGCACAATGGAGCTGACGTTAGATGGTTCTACCCCGACTCAACGGGGTTCGACCAGAGCTGGCAGAGTATGAGTGGGGGTTTGACCGACTGACGTCACTCATTGTCAGATTTCCCTCTCCGTTCGGTTCAAGTAAGGAGTGCCATCTGCCGAAGGACTATCGGAATCCCGATCCGATCCACAGCCAATATATCGACTTCCGGGTACCAAGTCGAGCCGATACCAAACTGAAACGATCCCAAACGATAGTGGAGGGTAGTATCGGCTTGAGTTCGTGTCGGTATCGGAAAGTATTGCTCGACGGCACCACTAGCTATTGCAGCACTAACAGGAGTAAGCATTCGTTTAATGAGAGGGAAAAAATTACATTCAACATTTTCTCTACCTGTTGAACGCGGAAAAGCTGGTACATATCGTTCTTTAAACGGTTCTATACTTCAAAATGTAAGACGGTGTTGGCGATTGACAGAATTTTTAATTATAGACGAAATTTCTATGTGCTCTTATGCGGTATTTCGCATGATACATTTAGGGATGCAAGAGTTTAAAAACAATGCCAGTATTTTCGGAAATATTAACGTTCTTTTATTTGGTGATCTGATGCGATTGCCATCAGTTTCTAAATATGAAGGAGGTTTAGTTTTCTGCTTTAAAAAACCTGTAGAATATGCTGCAGAAGTTAAACTTTGGCATGAATTTTCTTCTTGCGAATTCAATGAAAATATGCGTCAAGAAGGAAATACTTCGTTCATAGATTTGTTAAACAATTTACGCGTAGGTTGTTCAACAGTGGAGCAACTAACCGTTCTCGAAAGTCGTCGTGTACTATTAGAAGATGAATTTGTAGACGGTGCTGCAATTAAGGTATTTCCAACAACGCGACAGGTTAACGCGTATATTGATATGATACGTGATGAATTAGAAAAGACTGGAACTAAATTCTACAATGCAAATTCTGTTGACACTTCCCGTGAAAACAAAACCTACAGCTCGACCTACAGTAATATTCCTCTGTCAGAGTATATTCGTGTTGATCCAAATAAATGCGGAGGAATGGTCGGTATACATTACGTATCGGCATTAATTCACGTATATAATGCTGCGTAGAAACATTAACGTTCATCATGGACTAGTTAATGGTTCTATCGCCACTATTCGTAAAATTGAATGGCAAAACCTGACGCTAGATCAGTTAAAAGATGGAGATCTTCCTTACGAGGTTTCCATTCAATTGGACACCACATATATTGGAAATCCGGACAATGATGACATGACAGACTCCGAGTATACGGAAGAATTGAAAGGCGTATATTAGCATTAACTCTTTGCTGGGCTGTAACACTACATAAATTTCAAGGAATAACTCTAGATTCTGCAGTGTGCGATTTGGGAAAAAATTATTTGCTAAGGGTCAAGTTTACAAGAAGCCTTAATGGTATAGCCATTAGTGTATTGGATCCGGAAAAATTGTTGTTAAAACCCCACAATCGGAATTGTTTTCAAGAATTAGAACTATAGAGAAATTTATAAATAATAGCAATCCAAATGAAAATTTAATATATAATTTTACGGATGATAAATTGTCGATTCCGGCAAATTTTATTGTCAACGAAATTTCTTTGTCGGTGTAAGCTTTTTAAACATAATTTAAATCGTGGGTTGGGCTGTGACAGAGTAATAACACTTTTGCTCTGGTCACATTCCTGCTCCGATCACATTCCAATTTCGGTCACACCTCAACCTATTTTGTAGGAGTTCAAAAAACCATGCATTTAACATATTTTCAGTTGCGCTTTGCGTGGCTGTTCAAAATCATGTTCTTGGAAACAGAGTTCAAGATCCGTAGTTATGGCGTAAAAGCAATCTCACATCAGCAAAATATCATCAGCCTATTGGCCTCCTGTGTTTAATAATATTAAAAACAGTATTACACAATTAAATTATTATCTCCTTTAAATTATATTTGAGATACATATATTTTGAAAATAATACATGTTTCAGTTTCAGTAAAATAACTTTACGATCATCGTCCCTCAAATTCTTCACAATTTTGAATTTCTATTCTCTTTCATGAACCAACATCTTGCAAGTGAAGAAACATCTTCAACATAATAGAAATCAATTCTTATTCATTTATTAACGTTCGTTTTTTGTTTTTATTTACATTTGTTCATTGTTCTTTCTTCAAAAAATTCAGTTTTTATTTATTTATTAACAGAAATTCTTTGCTCTTGTCCCAGTAAAAAGAAACTAATTCGGGCAAATTCAGAAAAATACGCTAGCAGTCCAAGTGAATCTCTCTTTGCGATAATCACTAATTGGAACACGTTGTGAATTCGTGTAAATTCATGAAAAGTAATATAATCTTCAAATATCCTATTCACCTGAATTCAGCAAAAATCTTTTAGGGTAGTCAATTCTTATGTATGCATCAGCACAAATTAATTTCAGTGTCAGCCAATGTAGTTTAATTCTCCTCGTTTTAAGTCAAACTCTAATTCGCCTAAATTCGCCAGCGCGGAAACAGTTAAAGACTGGCCTATTCAATCGAATTCGTGAAGTATAACCAACGTGCTGTACGTAAAGGATCCGTTGTAACTATCTATCACACAGTTCCGTAGCTCAGTGATCGCTCTTAGGACTTCGTACACTTGGGATCGCTGGTTCGAGTCTTCGAGACATATACTTTTTAATAAATTTTTTCAAAATGACCTTGACCACGAATTAAGGCGAATTGACACGCATTTAATTCGCGCGGCTCATGGTGCAAGCATCGCTCGTTGCAGTCACCTGGTTTACGCAGTTGTATCACAAATGACTATTTATTTTCCATTATATTATATTTTTCGTACACATTGTGAATAATATTGTTTGTTTGGATCTGCAATTTTCCTCGTAGATCAGTAAAAAAAGTTGACATCTTCTTTACTATCCCATACTTCATCTATATTAAGATTAAAGTATATTGAATGTATAGTTAAAATATAGCTCAAGTATAATGATGTATCGTTGAAGCATATTTGAAGAGTATAGCTGCAGAATATCTAAAGTATAGCTACACTGAGACAAATGCTTGTTTGAATCGAATACAAAAATTTGCTTGATATCATATGATTAAAGGAAACAAATTTTTTGTTTGAATTAACAAAATATGAATTACTATATAAATTTCAGTAAATGAAAAATATCTACCTTATTTATTCAAACAAATAATTTGTTTGATACGATTTGTTTGATTTGAATAAAGGATTTGCTTGAATTAAATATATTTAAGTTTATGCAAATATTTGTTTCATTCAAACAAAAAGTATGATCCGCAAAATGGAGATACGATAGTTCCTAATAAAAAACGCTAGGGGCGCAGAGCAGGCTTTCTCACAATAAAGACTATAATTCTAGTGCATATGAAGGCGTCTGAAACACGCTTCAGTGCCGTCGTTGCCCATTCCACGCATCTCGATAGGTAGCATAGAAAAGTGGGTGTCTTACACTTAACACTTCTTAACCACAAAATTGAAAATTATCTATAAGATTTAATAAAGTTTGAAAAACAAAATCTTTACTTCATTTAAAATGAGAAATATTTTATTTCTACAAAAACTTTATTTAAATTAAAGAAAAAATTTATTTGATCTAAATAAAAATTTATCTAAATCAACTAAAGAATTTCTTTGAGTCAAACAAACATTTGTTTGATCCCATATCAAAGAAAAAATTTATTCAAATCAAACAAAAATTTTTCACAGTGTAAAGTACAGATGATGTTCAGTCAAAGTATGGCTGAAGTATATATTTCTAAAGTATAGTTCGAGTATTTAAAGTACGTGTAAAGTATAGGGAGACTATGGCTATAGTAGGTAAAGCCGCATTATTCATGACGGGAGATGATTGGATATCTGAAATGCTTAAAAACAGAGATGCAGAAGCATGATTTTCACAATGATAATAATCCTATAAGTGGGAATCAAAGATTCTGGATCTCTTACTAATATATATGAACCTCTCTTGATTAAAAGGGGATACGCGTGGATTCAACCTGAAAAGTGTTGTCCTGAAAGTCAATTAAAAAAAAAAAAAGAAATAGGCATGAAGAGTTATGGATTAGAAATAGAAAAAGGTGTTCAAGAAATCAGGTACGATTGAAAACCATTAATAAAAATTTTAAATAAATGTTTTTTATAAATGTAAAATTTTACGACTATTTTTTTTTATTTTTGATTTCTTAAATAATTCTTTTATTGAATTATTTATATATAGTCTAAAGTAATTATTTTCATTTTATAATGAAGTTGACAGCATTATTTGTTATTATTTCAGGAAAAAGAATACATTACAAAGTCTAAAACTAAGAAAGACGGTGTTAAAGATATTATAATCTCAGAGAGATCTTTCAAACCTATCGAATACTGCTGTGGAGAAAAATGTTACAAAAAATGTTCAAGTCTTCAACGAGAAGAAGTACACAAAAACTTTTAGGATCTCGAGAAGTATAATGAACAAAATTTGCTCCTTAGTGGAATGTTAAAATGCAAGGATCCTATCGAAACGAATGCAGGTGAAAAAATAGGACGGTTTATTCATTGGATTTATTTATTTACTACTGACGAAGAAAATGTTTCAGTTCGCAAGAAAATTTTGTGTGCTTTTCTGTGTTTGGGCAAAAGAAAAGTTGAAAATGTTCAAAAAAAGATTTTAAATAAGTAGCTTTTAAAAATTTTTGAAGGTGAACGACGCGAAAGTCGTATTAAATTAACGGTAAATGTAAAAAGAATGATTAAAGAGCATTTTGAATCAATCCCACATCGCAGTTCACATCACAAACGAAATTCCAGTAATCTAAAATATTTTGAAAATCCTTCATTAAATCTTATAGAACTTTACAAATTGTTTGGAGAATATTATTCAGAAGGAACTGAAGCTAGATTCACGTTAAGTAAAACTGTTTATTGTAATTATTTAAACCGTCATCTTGGCTTCACTTTTAAATTACGTAGAACTGACGTGTGCAACACTTGCTATAAAAATGAGATAGAAGGAAAGGTGAACGAAGAAGTAATTAATCACAGGACGTACATGTACATACTTCGAACAAGAGCTACATGTTTCCTATTTTTGAAGGAATTGTAAAGAAGGGTGCAAACTCTGTTTGCAGTTTTATTCAATACACGATGTTAAAAGAATTTGATAAAGACAAATTCAACGGCATTACTCTATTCTCAGATTTTTTTTCCGGGACAAAATAAAAATTACACAGTGTTTTATTTTTTGGTTTTATTGGTACTTATTCGCGAAAATTGAAAATACTAGAATGAATTGAAACTGAAGCTGAATATGTGGAAATTGTTCGCAATGCTCCTTCTTCTTCATTCACAATGGTCGAGAAATGTGAAGATCTTCTGCAGGATTTTGAAAAAAGTTTCAAAGGAAAAATGCGAAAGCGAAAAAAAATCCAAATCAGTAAAGCGTTCGTTTTTTCCTGATGGAAAAGTGGATCTTTATGACAATTACGAATTGCAAAATTCAACCACTTTTTTCTTTAAGCCTACGCTTGAGCTAGAAAAACTTTCAAAAAGTCTTCCACCTCGAATTGGATTCAAAAGCAGCCCAAGTAAAGGATATAAAAAATCTCTATAATTATTTAAGCGCCGAAGGAAAATATTTTTTCGGAAAGTATATTTGAAAGTAACAACTCATAGTCCAGATGCAAAACTGAAGAGAGTGTCGAAAATGATTAGAAGTAGTTTTTAATAAAGTATTGTATTGATAATTTATTATTCAAAATATGTAATAAATACATTATTTAAATGATGATACCTTAAGTGTTATTTTGGTATCCGACTTGACCTTCATATCTTCTGCTGTAACACGTTCGTAGCCAAGGAGATACATGTACTATATAGGGCAGCATCAAGATTGCCGCTTGCAATTTAAGACATTCACAATTTTGTAACCATTAATCCGATTGAGCCAAAACTTTCCAGGAAACTTCTTTGAACCTCAATAAATGACTTTCTCACTGGAAGTTTTCCGTTGCTTAAAATTCGCTCGATAAACGAGGCGCTTGAAGGTTGAAATTCATGATTTTTATAGAGTAAAAAAAAAATTAACAACTTCTTTGTTTAATGAAATATTGACGTCTTTTCTTTCTTAAATTGTTTCAGAAGACTTGAACACGTAATTAAGTATTAATAAAAGCAAAAAATTATGAAAATTGGCTACGTTAACGCGAGTTGAAGTGAAAAAAGATTGAAATTTTTTGTTTTCGAAAAATCTACTTCTTACCAATTACTTCAAAAACTACAAAACCTATAAATTTTTGCAAAAGGAGAAAAGATGCGCCTTGAAATTCTCTACAAGTATCAGTCCTTAAAATGGAAATTCGAACGATTTTTGAAATTGAATTTCCGGAAAATACTTCTCAAGTTGATTTCACGCGTATGCCCTTTTGATCGCGAGAGGTTCATATAATATAAGATTATCATATAATTTTTCCATTGTATATCCTTTCGTTCTGATGATTTTCCATAAAGCCAAAGAACTGGGAAGTTTATTTTCAGCTCGGTAGTAGATTTCGTGAGGAAAACTGATAACAATTTTTTTGGAACCTTAAGATGTTAATGACTTTATTAACCGGCTTTTGCCTTACACTCGTGATAACAGTATTTAATACGCATTTTTCTCACAAAATCAATTGAATCGCGAACTTTATATATTTTCGGACTAGTAGTCATTTATGGTACATAATGTTTTATCTCGTTGCTAGGATATCTTGAAAAAGAAATGAATGACATTCTGTGTCTAAAGTATAGTCAATAATTTAGCTAAACTTAAGTAAGATGAAGTGTTGCCTATACACGGAAAAAAAGTGCAAATCCAAAATCTTTCACTGAGTACTAGAAGTCCAGCGATTCATTTTCACGATGATTTTTTCGAGAAGAGTTGTATATATTTTATATTTGAAACTAGGCATTACAGTACCTTTTGTAATAAAATTAGCGAACGGTCATGGACTAGATGACCCAAAGTTATAGCAAGTCTAAGGCTCAGTCCCAGAATTTCATCATGAAAATAAATTACCAAACTTCTAACACTCAATCTTATTTCCTTACATTCACTACTTTACATCGGCTACTCAATACGGAGAAAAATGCAAATCCAAAATTTTTCACGAAAAGTCTAGCAATTCATTTTTACGTTGATTTTTTCGGGAAGAGAACTATATATTTTATATTTGGAACTGAGCATACAGTACCTTCTGTAATAAAATTAGCAAACGGTCTTGGACTAGATGACGCAAAGTTATGGCAAGTCTAAGACTCAGTCCTAGAATTTCATCGTGAAAATGAATTGCTTAACTTCTAACATTCCGTCTTATTTCCTTACATTGAACTACTTTATATCGGGTGCACAAAGATAGATTTTGAATCCGCATTTTTCTCCGTGTACTTAATATATACTTAAGTATAGATGAAGCATAGATGAATTATATTCCATACTTCAGCTTTTCTTCAGCTATACTTTGGCTATACTTTATCCGCACTGTTTCAATATACTTGAAGTATGGGATTGTCTCATTTACCATTCATTTTTTATACCCTCGAAAGTCAATGATTGATCACTTCCATACTTATGATTTTTAGTCGGGATATAGACGAAATTTAACGAAACTTTTTAATTACAATGGGCAACAAACTTACTGCTGCTGCTGCTTCTGCGAGTCGACCCGGACCCGCCCGCACGACTGTGTAGGTGTTGTGTGAGCAGGAGGAGGAGGAGGAGGAGGTGGTGCTTGTCAGAGCGGCGTAAAGCCAGCCAGTATGCTGCAGTATGCATCCGAATGCGACCAACGATCGTGTCGCCGTCAAAATGTAGTTCTACACGTTCTTCATTTCGTCGCGTGTTCCGAAAATTGAAAATATAATATGCAGTAGGCGCGGAAAATAATTGTAAGAAGAATTGGATTATCGCAAGATGATCTATAGTCTTTGTAGCAAAGCAAAACCAAAAAGTTGAGGGTGCAGACAGGGTCAATGAACGATCAGCTATCGAGCGCCTGCGTATGAATGTATGTGTGATAAATTAAGTATACCTTTTTAAATTTTGTTATGATACCATCGTTATACCAACACCGTACTGCATCAGTACGTATATATTCCTCTAATGGGATAATGACATATTAATCAATGTATAAATGATTTCATCATATACATTTTTTCAATCATTATACAACGAAAGAAATTGGGGTTAATGCTACTGCGCGCGCGGCGATAACGGATGAGATGTGAAAAGAAAAAAAAAGTGAAAAGTCCGCACGAGTTCGCTGACCGTTTGTAATACAGTGATTCAAAGTTAGTGCACATGCACACACGACACACATTAAACACACGCCAAACATTTAACACACGCACTGACGCATATATGTGCCCACGTGACCATGTATATTTACATGCATATATAAGAACAGTAGTCCGCGCATACCTAAGAGTTTTCGAGAGTGACTCTTATGTGTGTGTCTTTGCTACACTCTTCATGTGCTTGTATTATACGTGCATACATTGCAGTTCCGTTCGTATAATTATTATAAAATCCGTTAAAAAATAAGAATTTCCAGATATGAAGGAAAATATTGTGATCTTTGTCCCGCGATTGTCCCGGACTGATCTCCTATGTCGGTTCATTATATACTGCATCTCACCGCAGGCATATGTGTGCGCTGAGCGGTCACACCGCAGTGGATCTCAAGGACATCCAAAAAAGCACTCGACCGTATACGGGTCCTGATTCTTGGGCCTTAGCTTATAGCTGGATGCTGTTACAGACCTTCAGTGACACTGACAAACATTGAAGTCCAAAAAATGTGCTATATACTCTTAACAACAAGAAACGATGAGGTAAATAATACTATAAACACATCAAAGTCTGAAAGATTTTTTTTGCCATAGTGGCAGCCAGCAATAGCAGACTGTTATGATGCACGCGAAGATCACACATCAAGTTTGACCGGGTTACGAGCGTGCACCGTATAGTATAACTTTCTCTGTTTCGTATCGCGCGGTATACAGTCTGCGAGGAGTAAAGTCGCGGTCCTCATCCTCATTATCTGCATAAGGGCATACGTATCAGACAGCTGTCACGTGGCACATTTTTTTAAACGAATTTTTTGTGACTTGAGTCGCAAAAATAATGGCGGATTATTCTTTCAAACGTTGTTACTTTATAAACACTACTCAGGTCGTAACAAATAATAGCGATTTAATTTTTGTGATTTTGCTACTATATAAGCACTATTCAAGTCGTAAAAAATAATGGCGGATTAAACTTTCGAACGTTGTTACTTTATAAACGCTACTCAGGTCGTAAACAATAATAGCGATTCAATTTTTCTAACGTTGCTACTATATAAGCGATACTCGAGTCGCAAAAAATAATGACGGATTAATCCTTTATATGTTGTTACTTCATAAATGCTACTTAGGTCGTAAAAAATGATGGCGGTTTAATCTTTCCAACGTTGATACTTCATAAACGCTACTTAGGTCATAACAAATAATAGCGATTTAATTTTTCTAACTTTCCTGCTATATAAGCGATACTCAACTCGCAAAAAATAATGTCGGATTAAACTTTCAAACATTGTTACTTTGTGAATGCTACTTAAGTCGTGAGAATAATAGCGATTTTATTTTTCTAAAGTTGCTACTGTATTAGCGATACTCAAGTCGCAAAAAATAATGACGGTTTAATCTTTCAAACGTTGTTACTTTACAAACGCTTCTGAGTTCGTAAAAAATAATAGCGCATTATTTTTTAAATCGTTGCTACTACACTGTTAAAAAATTTCTGTTGCAATTTTACAATATATGTATTGGAAGTTTATTACCAAAACGTAATGTAATTTTACAATACATGTTTTGTACACTGAATTATGAGGAAAATGACAGTTTTCTGCATGTATGGTTCGTATTATATTTTAATAAAAAATATAAAAAAATTCCGGCCTTAACGTTTAATCATACATAAATCAAAAATTGAGTATGTCGAATAGGTGAACAATAACTAGAAACGCATTCAACTATATTTAAAGAAAAATCTATTACGAAATTACCATACATATAGTGTAGTTTTACAATAAATTTATGGCAATTTCACTTTACAATACGGTGATTGCAATTTTACATAAAATTTTGTACTGTAGAGTGTTGCGAATTAGTGAGGAGTCAATTTTCGATTAGTATCTATGCAAAGAAACATGAAAATTCGGACACACAGTGCACCAAGCTTCAAGTTTTGAATTGGTTGTAAATTCACACAAATTAGGAGAAAAAGTTATCCCTCTTTAGTAAGAGTGAGTTTGTTCAAAAGAATTGGTCACATGTCGCATTCTGGTGCATGCCCTTAATATTACCATCAGTTGGTTCCGTATTGCTGGATGGTCATCATTTGGCGGATTGGTGACCAATGCAGAAAAAACAAAAAATAAAATTTGTTGCAGATACATAATTGAAGAGTTAAACATTAAACGTATTTCGGCTAAAGTTTCACCAATAGTTCAATGTTAGAGACTCTGACGTCACGATGACTGCAGTGGGAAATGAAACAATGTTTAGAAAATCAGTGCAGGAGAAAATCAATCAGTTGAATGGAAATTATTTGAATCGGAGTATTTAAGAACGCCGATTCACGCAAATCGCGATCTATAGGTTTGTGATATTTCTAATCGGCCTCATCAGTTTAATCATTTCAATTGGTCACGACACAGCTACCTCCGATTCAGGTGAATTTCCTTACATTATTTTTCTTCGTTTTGGAATCCTAACCATCGGAACGACATTTATCGGCTGAGTTTCTCATATTTTAGACAACTCAGTCAATAATTGTCGTCTCGATTCAAAAAGCTGAAAAATGAGTCAACGAGATTTGCTTGAATTGGTCGTGGCTATACGGTGGCCGATAGAAATGATTATAATTCTTGTGAATCGGCATTCTTAAATTCTCCGATTACAATAATTTCCACTAAATCGATTCTTTTTTTTCTAGGAGAGTAGGATCAAGAAAAAAACACGAATTATACATTGTTCTTGCTCATAAATCATGTTTTCAACATATAAAATTACTGTAAAGAAATAAGAACTTGATTTGTAGAACACGGTGAAAAGCAACTGGCAGCTGGAAATCGCCCAATTTGCTCTGTTTAATGAATCGAAATGCACCTAAATCGCACTGGCGTCGTCACTCTCAATGCTTATCGAGTAAAAAATGGTCCATTATGTTGCGAGAGATTATCCGAGCCAAGGTCAAAAACGCGAAACATTCGGCAGTTGAAAGTCAATCTATTATATATAATTCTAATAGACGTAAAAAAAACATCGAAAATCACACACGTAAATGAGCATTGATTTAAGAAATTATTGGTACGATTACGGACGATCCACTCCAGAATGCTGGATAAGATTGGTACATTAATACAATTCTTCATGTATGCATCATAATTATATACCTATAATCTATATTTTTGTATGCGTAACCCAGATAAGTCCTGGATAGACCCGGTTAAGGCTGATGAAGCAGTGCACAAAAAAATATCGAAATCTGTAGGTTCGCTCAAATCTCCATTAAGCTTCCATCCTTAGAGATGAAAGTTTTAAAAATGCACTTTGCAGAGTTTCCTGTTCTCCGTAAGGAGTTTCTCTGTGGTAAGGGTTGCATCTAGTATATAGTTCATCAGGAAAAAGGAGATATTGTGTGAAAAAGAGGGAAACTAGACGCGAAGAAAGTCGAAAATGCAACAGGGAAGTCAAAAGAGAAATCAATACTTAATTCTCATAATAACTTTTTGGGACAGGAGCGGCACTGCACCTGCACTGGCGGCAATAAGTACAGTATTATTTTTTCCGCATTTCTTATTTTGTACAGAAAAACCGGTTTACATACGAAAATCACAAACTAAACGATCATTTTGATCAAGCAAATGGATAGCGTGGTACGATCTAGATAAAACTAGATAAAAACCAATCATATACAAGCTCTATCAGCTGGTGGCGGCAACGGTCCGGGGGTTCACCTGCAGATGTCAGTTAATGCCAGCGTGGAATGTGGTTGGATATAATCAGGCCCGCCAAGCCTCAATGCATTTTTCGTGACAAAGTTTTTGGGCGACTTGGGTATGAAGTACCGGTACATGACCGCCGGGGGCACCACATGTGCCACAACACAAGCAAGCTTTCATGTCAATGATGAGCACACATTCAAATGCACGATAAATTTTCACGACGCTTGCTTGACGGAAGTAAGAACTGGCGAAAAACGCAAAAAAAAAATATTACAAAATTAGTTGAAATTGATAGTCAGAAGATTCATGGGAAGTAAGCATCAATATTTTTGTAAATAAAAGTTAATTTTAAATTCTCAAAATGAATAGCCCTGATTTTTTGTGTTCCTGACCTCAAATTGCAATAATAAAAACTGTAACTGTGTAGTTAAATATTTTATGAATAGAGAAATTATGTTCTCAGATAAATATGGGTAGAACGTGCGTAGTTCTTTCTTGCCTATCCAAGGAAGGTCAATTTTCTCCACAATTAGATTCAAGAGTAAGGCACTGCCACTTGCTATTATCAACTTTAAAAGCCGATCCCTTCCTTTCCGAAGACTTGGAAAATGGAAAAAAGGATCAATAGACAATCGGCAGGAAACTACAGCACAGGTTCGATCCTTCTTCTTGGATAACTTATATCTTCAATCCATTTAACTATAAGATTAAACTGTCAATTATGATAGGGTTAGGTTGCATTTAAACTCATTAATACGCTTAATAATTAATTAATATGCAATACCTACCTCACTTAACACATTTTTTACATTCCACAATATTAAGATACACGTCATTGCCTGTCATTGTACAATCAAAATTTTAATAAATATTCATGCTTGCCGGTAAATAACAATGACACACAAACATACCGTGCTTATCACTGACAAGATGTTTTTATTAGTGTGGCAAATGTGGCGCCACCGGCGGTCGTGTACCGGTACTTTTTAGTCAAAACTTGGTAACAAGCAAATGCATTGAGGCTTGGAGGGCCTGGATATAATCTCGAATTTTCTCGTACCACGCGGTCCACGTGTTTGATCAAATTGATCGTTTTGTTCGTGATTTTCGCATGGAACCCGGATTTTCTGTTCAGAATAGGAAATACGGTGAAATGAAAAGGGTACACAGAAAAAAAAGTTTTGAATTATGAAAGACGGCTTGACTCTGAGACCGAGAGGTTTTTATTCAAGACGAAAAATAGGGTTTTGGTCTTCTGTTAATACAAAAACTGAACTTAAATCTAAATATAGGACTAATAACGGGCTCTAATTAAGCTGTAGCAAAAACAAGATTTTTTTCTCTATAATAATTGCTTCTAGTGGAGGTGCAGTGTCACTCCTGTGGAAATTATTATAAAAGTAAGTTTTCGTTTCTCTTTTGACTCCCCTGTGACAGCATTTTCGGATTTCCACGCCTCTACTTGCCCTCATTTCCACACTTTTCCACTCTTGCATATTATCGCAGATATCTCCTTCTCCCCCATTAATTATATCAACTTGAATCGCGTTCCCAAATCCTGTTCGTTTTTCATGCACAATTTCAAAGCCCTTAAAAATGATTGCAATTGAATAGATATATATTTTCTTGATTGCAGGTCAAGTATTTGTGTGTGGTGAAATGCTTCTTCTACTTTTAGTATGACCAGACATTGACTCGTTTTGAAAAAACAACGTTGTTTTAAAAGAGGAAGAAAAATAAAAGATAATATTATCATATAAAGCTAAAGAGTATAGTAAATTATTACATCCAGTGATAATTAAAAAAAAATCAAATAATTTCTTTTTGTTGAAATACTTTTGGATGCGATTATGAATGATTTCACAAAAGAAGCTGTAAGTAGCAAGACTGTGACATGTATTGTCCTCCAAGAGAAAAGTGCATGCGTTTATATATACATATAGTGCCACGCGCACTGTGAAAAGAGGATTTGCATTAGCAGAGAAAATTATAACGCATGACATTAATTCTGATTATCGCTGCTGCTGCTGATAATAAAAAACGCAATGAATTTGGGTGCCGAAAAGACTGGCTAGAGCAAACTAAGAAGAGTTCAGTTAAAGGTGGTCATAGAAAGGCCGAAGGGGAAGTGAGGCCGTGGCGCCAGCAGGTATACGTTGGACATGATTATTTCAAAGGACCTATTTCTTCTGGGCGATCAAGATTATCTGCGCCTTCCCGACAGTGAGAAGCGCCATCAACGGGAAATGGGACGACCAATTATCAGTGCTTCTAGGTAAAAAAATAGTAAAATTCCTTCTTATAGCATATACATATATACCTACATGAAAGTACCTTAATTGTTCCACGGTTAATATGTTGACATCTTGATGGGCGAACTTATTCTCGATGTCTGTAAACGGTGATCAATCTCAGGTTTTGCATTGTAATTTGTGAAGAAAAATATTGTTCGATACTCGAGGCCATACTGGCGAATGCAAAGGCACATCACTCACCCTTCGGCTCGGCTTCGCCTCGCCTTCGGGTTCGTGCTGGACCTTTACACTCGCAGTGAGCAATCCGCCCATTTAGCCTCTTGCATCGAAATATACTATTAAAAAATTTAATCAGGGAAAGATAAATATCACTAAGTAAATCGCCATTTTTATTAGATTATTACATTCATATGTAGCGCCATGTATTCTTTCACACAATAGTTATTAAACTGATACATCCCCACAAAAAAAAAACAAAGACGAACTGTGTTGCAAATAAATTTTCAAACGCTTAAAAAATCAAGAGTATTTTGGCGAAAGTTTCACTGAGCATAGGAGAATAATTCTGACGGCAACCACTACGCCACGTTGCCAGCTACGTCAAGTGAACACTAGTGAGCAATAGCAGAACGTAGAATTAGTAACAAAAAACACAAATAAAACATTGTTCTTGCCTAATAATCTACCCGGAAATAGCATCGACTAATGTAAACGAATTACAACTTATTTTACACCACTTAGTAAAAAGCAACTGACACACGTGAAATTGCCATTTTGCTCCAGTTTGATTAACTCAAATGACGGTAGATAGCGCTGTTGCTGTCGTAAAAATAATTGCGAATTCATTTTTCTAACGTCAGTTACTATTATGTAATCGATACTTAAGTCGGAAAAGTAATGGCGAATAATTCTTTCAAACGTTGTTACTTTATAAACGCTACTCAGGTCGTGAAAAATAATTGCAAATTAATGTTTCAAGCGTTGCTACTATATAATCGATACTCAAGTTGCAAAGAATAATGGCCGATGAAACTTTCAAACGTCGTTACTTTAAAAACACTTTGCAGATTTGGGCTTGTACGAAAGTTTCCGGCAAAATTCTTACACATAGGGAAATGTCGGCCATATATGACAAAATTGCGCAGCAAGATTGATGAGGGAAAAGTGCCTGACAATCATTGATTTAATATGTTGCGCAGTAGTTTTTTTTTCTCTTCTCCCAGAATGCCGCCTTCTTTTGTGTGTACAAGAGTTTATATTTCGTAATTAATAAAAAAATTGAATATAAAACTTTTCCAGGAACCTTCCCGCAATGCTTCCTGAATGTTGCAGGTTAAGCTTTTAGAAAGCTTCCCATGGCAATGTTCCCTCAATTTTGTTTCGCAATTTAGCTACCTTACGCAATTTGGCTACTTTACTAATAAAAATGATCCATTATGAGGCGAAAGATTGCCGAGGCAAGGTTAAAAACTCGAAATTATCTTCGTTTCATGTGAAGTTCAATCAGAAATTTTAATTTTTGAAGCAGCGAATTTTTCACCTGGAATCTATGCAAAATTTATCTTTTGTTTTTTTTCTGTGCATCTATTACACAAAAAATAATAATTTACTTAACTGGTTGTAAAGTGTTCCTCTAGAAAGGTTTTTTGCTTCTCCTGTAAAGTTTAATTGAATAGAAACTTTATAGAAAATATAATTCTTATCGCATAAGCGCACAGAAAAAAACCAGGGCTTCAATTCGGTTTTAGATCATTTACTCACAAAATCATTTTGAACTTCATCTAAGTTCGCTGTCATGAGCAATGTGAAAACTGAAAACCAACTGAATTGCTTTCAATGTTCGTATTGCTCAATATGAACGAATAGTCGTACAGTTTTACATCAGTACATTTTGACGCCCATTTTAGGTAAAATATGAAACTTTATTTTTTTCTGTACGGTGCTGTCTCAACGTATAATAATCATAATTATTAAATGACATCTTTGCTGGTTTTTTGAAAGACATCGTTTTTTTATTGACCCAAAGTATATAAAATTGT
>JAUMHM010000089.1:5762122-5787664 GCA_032362435.1 Melikaiella ostensackeni | reverse complement strand
GCAGGCTTTAGAGGAAGAAGAGCAACGCGAGACTATGTGTGGGTACTGAATTCGTTGATCAATAACAAACTAAAAAAAGAAGGCGGTAAACCTTACACGGCATTTATTGATTTAAAAAAAGCCTTTGACACCGTAGATAGGGACCTATTGTTAGGAAAGCTGGGAAAGATTGGAATTAAGGGGAGAATGATGAGCATGCTGGAAAAAATATACAGCAGGACAATAAGCGAGGTTATCACGGCAGAAGGGACGACCGAAAGCTTCAAAACGGCTAGGGGGTAAGAAAGGGGTGTCCATTGAACCCAACTATGTTCAACATCTTCATTGGGGATATGGACGAAGCTTGGGAAAAGGGGAACGTAGGGGGGACAGTGATAGGAGGAACTAAGATTTTTGGGTTGAAGTACGCGGACGATGTCGCCTTGATAGCAGACTGGTCGGAAGGGCTAAGGGAAATGCTAAGGAAGGTGGAAAAATACGCAAATAGGAATAAGCTCACGATAAATGTGGGGAAAACAAAAATAATGATATTTAGAAAGGGGGGAAGAAGAGAAGAAAATGAGAGCTGGAAAATAGGAGGGGAAGAGCTTGAAGTAGTAAACAGTTTTAAATATCTGGGGTACTGGTTCTCTACAGGGGGAGTCAATTCAATCCACATATCCAGAACACCAGGGAAAGCAAGGAATGCATCAAACGCAACATGGGGAGTGATAAAAAGGGCGAGGATTAACAAATTGGGAAAAAAATTCTATCTGATGGACACTTTGGTCAAAGCGGGGGGGGGGATGTACGGAGTGGAAATATGGGGGTGGGAAAGGAGCGAGGTAATGGAAAGGCTGCAGGGCAGGTTGGTCAAAATGGCAATGGGGCTAGACAGTACTACACCGGGCTACATCTGGAGAATGGAATCGGGAAGACACAGTATAGAAATTGAGGCTAGGACAAGAGCGATCAAGTACCTAATGAGAATATGTAGGATGAAGGATGAAAGATGGCCGACAATTTTCCTGAGAGAGGAAATAAGAGGATTAATAAATGGGAATCCTTCGAAATGGGGGAAAACATTCGAGAAAGCATGCAGAGAGGTAGGAGACGGGGAAACTATAAAATGGCTGTGGGAAGGGGGAAGAGAGGAGAAGATCTTGGAAAAACTTATGGAGGGAATAGAAACAAGAATTGCTCATGAATTGTAGAACGATTGGTCTAGGATAGATAATTCATCTTACTGCGTAGGATATAAGAATTGGAAAACAATCCCCGGGAGAGAGGAATATTGGGAGTGACGAAACTAAAGTACAATGGGGCAGGCTAAGGTGCGGGAATGTGGGAAAAGCGGGGGAAAAGGATATAAAGATGTTTCGTGCAGGTGGTGCGTGAGGGAAGAAGAGAGTCTCCAACATATTTTTAGATGTGAGGTGGCGTGGGAAAAGCTGGATGGCAAGTGGACAGAAGGGATTAGAAATTGGTTGGGAAACAAAAATGGGAATGAGCTGGAGGAATTGATCTCAACAGCCCTTAAAGGGTAACCGGACCCCATCCTCTGCGGGTATGTGAGAAATTTTGTAAAAAGGGCCAAAGAGTGGGAACGTCCAGAGCTGTGATTCTATTGTGATCGGAAATTACTGCATATGCGTATGAGTGGGAAAGTAGCAATAGTAGACAATAGAATACTGAGATATGTAGTCGACAAATGATATATACCTGGTTATATATAAGGAACATTAACTTGTAATGTACAGTATCACAAAGAGTGGGTCACGAATGAGGCCAAGGATGGGGGTAGGTGGGGGGAGCAGAATGGAAGGTGAGAGTGAGTAGCGATCCAAAATGTAAAGTAGGAGGAGCAGGGAATGGATGTTTGCCTGTTGTTTTCATAGAATAAGTACCTTTTTTGTGGATGTTTGCCTGTTGTTTTCATAGAATAAGTACCTTTTTTGTGTATATTTGCATAGCGGGACCAAAATGTAAAAATCCTTCAGGGTATACATACTGAATAAACTACTAATACTACTACTACTACAAATTGAGTTAAAAAATGCTCATGTTTTAATTTGTTTAAATGTATTTTCTCAGTATGTAAGATAGAAATAAATAATTAGAAAAACACAAAAATGACTATGGGAAAACCCTAATTTTTCTGTCCGTTCGAAAATTCATATATTTTGGTAGAAAATTTATTTCTTTTTGTTAAAAATACAACTGTTTTGTTGAAAATTAATCAGTTTTGGTTGAGGATTCACTATTTTATTGAAAATTCGTCTTTTTTGGTTGAATTCAAATGATTTTTATTTAAAATTAAAATCTTTTTTCGATTGACATATCAACAATTACAATTTTATTGAGAATTTGTCTTTTATTGATTGAAAATTCATATTTTCGTGTTAAAAATTTAAATATTTTTATAAAAATTCAACTACTTTGTTAAAAATTTATATATTTTGTTGAAAGTTGTTCTTTTTCGGTAGAAAAATAATTTTGTTGATTGAAAATTGAACTATTTTGTTAAAAATTTATCTATTTGGTTTAAAATTCAACTGTTATGTTGAAAATTGAAATCTTTTTTTGTTGAAAATTCAACTACTTGGTTGATGATTAAACAATATGGTTGGCTTTTTTCTTTCTTGACTAAAAAATCTTTCTGGGTTGAAAATTAACCAATTTTGTTAGAAATTCATCTATTTGGTTTAAAGTTCCACTGTTATGTTGAAAATTAAAATCTTTTTTCTTCGAAATATCAACCATTATATTTCTCACTCAAAATTCGAATTTTCTGGTTGAAAATTCAACAAATTGGTTGAAATTTTTTTTCATTCTTGACTAAAAAATCTTTCTTGGTTCAGGAAATATTTGAAATTGGTATCATCAAAAAGAATCTCTTTCAAAGCGCCTTGTTTTCTTAGAAAAATGGGGAAGGTTGGATCAAAATGTACGATTTTAGGTATTTTAGGGGATTTTTCAAATTTAAGGAGGAAAAAAGACTGTGATTTCTAACATGTTAAAAGGAAAACTGAGCATGACTATTGGGTATGGAGGTAGGGTAGGCAGTCAGGGAGGTTGGACAGGCAGTTAGGGAGGTTGAGCAAGCAGATGTGAAGTTGAGCGGGCAGTTAGACGGCCATATAGGGAGGTTAATCGGGTATTTAGGAAGGTTGGTTAGGCAGTTAGGAAGCTAGCAGTCATTTAGGGAGATCAGCGAGCTGGTGAGGAGGTAGCGGGCATTAAGGGAGGTAGCAAACGTTTAAAGAGATCGGACAGGTATTTAGACAGGCTCTCGATTCTTGAAACAGCGGAAGCGGCGGAGTATAAATATGAATATTTAACAAACCTCGCATCAGGTTGTTTGCTGTACAACGGATGAGTCGAAGTATTCGGAGGAGGAGGTGGAGGACTTTCCCTATAACTATCCTCCGGAAGCATTGGCCTCGAAGGTGGATTTTCAGTTCCCAAAATAGCACCCTCGCCTCCATTCTGGGTTCTTACTCCCTCGCTAGAATACTGATCATTCCTCAACTCTGTTGGTCCATTCGAGTACGGTCCTCCATTCTGTGGAGGTCCATACTGTCTCTGTTCCATATAATGCCTGTTGGGATCCTGTCTTGCTGGATCTTGGGTGAAGTCCCTCGTGTCAACTTGTCCTCTCGCTATTTCGTTCTTCCCCTTTGGAATCATACCATACTGGTTCGGAACCGGCTGCGGCTGCTTGCCAAACTGGTTCTGGTTATACTGAGGATCGGTGTATCCGTAACCTGGAGGCAATTGTCGAGCACCGTAGGTCGGGGAGGTTGGTCCCAAATTCGGAGTGGATCCAGCAGGTCGAGACTGGCGAATGGAATTTGCAGCTTGTGCTGCTGTCAAAGGTCGCACATTATAAGCATTCGGCCGATACTGGTTCGTGATTGGAGGTCCTCCTCGTAATTCACGTCTCCGGACTTCTTCCTGCATTTCCTGGAGTTTCGCTTCTTGCCTTATTATGTCCCTGGAGGATTGAGATCTTGGCGGTGGTCCCTGATGCTGCATTTGATTGCCAGCGTAGGCTTGTTGCTGGCCTTGCGGAATGTAGGCGGATATTGGTCTGTCCCTTCCTTGATTCAAATCGACGCCTGGTCGGTTTAGTGAACTTTGAGAACCTCTCAGACTCTTCTGGGCGTGCAAGGAACTTCTGCAAAATTAATAATCGTGTGTTGAAGAGAGTTAAAAACATCGAATCATGCGACTATTTCGACTTTCTTTGGCTTTTCAAGAAAAATGCAACTAATAAACTTTTTCCATTTTTCTCGCTGGTTCGCTATATCTACATTAGTTTCAATTTTAATCAGATTAGAACTTTTAAAATTGAAATTCAAAAAGTAAAAAATGTTACCATTTCAGTCGAGAACATAATTTTTAATTGAAGCTTTATATTTTTTTATATTACTGGCGTTTGACATTGCGTGAATCCTTCAAGATTCTAAAACATTTTTTCAAATTTCAAGCCTTAATAGTTGAAGATTTTCAAGTCTAAAACGTTTCAAATCGAATAATTTCAAATTTAATTACAGTAGTTAACACGAGTTTGTTGCCAAATCAATGACAACTGATTCCGATAGGTTTTTTACCGAAGAAACCGAATCTGAAAATAGTGAATTGGCTCTAGTTTTTGAGAAAATGGGGTTAAAAGTATTTTTAAAAAACGCGTTTTTGGCCATTTTCAAAAAATCATAGGGGAACAATTAGACGTCCTGAATTAGAGCTTATACCTTGTAATTTAAAGATATTCTAGCAGTTATAAATGTAAAAATTATGTCTAAGTATGTCACTGCTTTTTTCGAATACAACGTGTGTTCATGTATTCGCATTTTTTGGAAACATATGGGTGCAGAGACTTCTGGAAAATGCAGTGGCAATACTTAAGACATAATTTTTACATTAATAATTGTTGTAACACCTTTAAATTACAATAAATAATCTCTCATTTCAGACCTTTTTGAAGATTCTAGCACGCCGGGTTATTTTCGGATTCGGATTTTACCGGAAAATACCTATCGAAATCAGTTGTCAATGGTCTTGAAGTGTTGAAAAATTTAATAATATGAAATTGTAAGCGTTCGAAATAAAATCATTTATATTTCAAAGCTTGAAACCATTCAAAACTGAATAATTAATTTAATTATTATTTGTATTATTAAAAATAAATGAAATAATAATTTCGTGTAAAAATAACAAAAATGTAAAATAATAAGTTCGTAAAAAAATGTATTACCTGTACAATATAAAAAGAATGTTAGAGTTTAAAAGTTTTCTGTTTTGAAAATAATTCAAATTAAAAATTATTTCTCATTAATAACAAAAATTAATCGTTAAGTTTGAGCCTGGAATGGAATGGAGTTGAAATTAAGTAGTGGAACAGAAAATTTTAGGAATTTGAAAGCATTTCAGAAAAAAACTACAACTTAAACTTTAAATTATGACAATATGAAAACCTTTAAATTGACCAAATTGAAAAATTACGGCTTGAGAGTAATCCAAGTTCACAAGTATACAATTTCATAAACAAATATTCTGATCCCATAGATTTGGAATCATTCAGGTTGAAGATAACTAAGATTTAGGAATCGTGTTGGAATTAATTAAGTTTTTGAATCAAGAGCAATTTAGAATTTTAAATCTTTTCATTGAAATTAAACTAAATCTCAAAGACTAAGCGATTTCAAATTTGGATAGGATTGAATTGAATTTTGAAAACTGGAAATAAACTCCAACCTGAAAGTCTTAGATTTTCGAAGACTGTTTCCTTATCTTAGGAAATAATTCATATCAAGAGTTTAATTAGTTTTATTTTATTATACTTCTTTAATCATATATTTTTTCTTTCCCTAAAAGTCTTGCATTTTTGTGGAACGGGGCTGTCAGTGTCAAGTCTATAATATTTTCAAAATTGCCGTCGAAAAAATCTAGAGGCCTCAAATTTCAAATTCGAAATTCTACAGCAACCTTCTGGCATAAGAAATAGAATTAAAAAGTTTTACTTACAAAATTTCAACAAATAGTAACAAAATAGAAAAATACCTGTTACATTCAATTTTTTGTCTTGATTACTGTATCAAAGAAAATTAAAAAATGGAAATGTTTTTCAAGTTCGTGTCTTAATTTCAAGATTTATTTCATTTTGTACAAATACAATTTTCAAATCCACAGGATGTAATCATCTTTGTTGGAAATCAAAAATATTTAAAACTGTAGTTGTTTGGGTGACACTTGTACTCTATATTCCTAAGGAAATAAAGTTAATATTTGAGTGTCTGAGGATGCCTTTTTTACGATTTCTTTAGAAAATTTCATGAGACTAATACGACTTTTTTAAAGCCTTCTAGTAGATCCGAAGCCTGTAACCTAGATTGTAGATTGACTTGATAATGAAATGGAAACAAAGTTGTGAAAATTACCTGTCGTCCAAAGGTTGGGGAGGACTTGGTTGTTGTTTCATTGCGTGGTCTTGAGTTCGGTAAACACTCAAATTTTGGTAAAATCTTTCAGCCTCATTCCCTTGGAGGTTGTTTTGAGGGTGCATTTGATTTGGATTTAAATTGGGAGAGGATTGTTGTCTGGCAACAAGGCCCGAGGGGGGTAAAGCTCCGGCTCTCATTGGATCGTGGAGATTGTGACTCGACCTGGTTTTTGAAAAATGAAAATAGTGATCATATTTTAAAGAATATTTTGATAGTTTCTTGTGAACTTTTCATCTTGAGAACATTTCCAAAGACTCAAATAATAAAATGAATAAATTACAAACAATATAATTACCGTGATCGTAAAGAAGTAGCTCCATTCATGGCCGGCATGGGTGGAGGTTGAACGGGTGGAGTGACGCTATTACTGGAAGACGCTCTGCTATATCCAGGACCGAAGACTTCATGTTGCTGTTTTCCCTCTGTTCCTACATCTACACAATTAAATTAAAATTAGCCTTGAATTATCCGCTTTACAAAAAAATAATGTTAAGTCAGCTTCAAATAAAGAAATAATAAATTATATGTAATAAAACAAATAAAGATTTCTCTTAAAATAACAGAACCAGTGCTTCATAGTCTATACCTAAAGAAAAGAAAATCGTGTTGCATTGCAGATTGTGCAAAGCGAGGGGTTAACTACTCGAATTTTTGGTGTACACTAGATTGCAAGATTGCAAGATTGCATGGGATTGCAAAGGATTGCATATATGTGACTGAAAAATATTGCCTTTGGAAATCGTAAAAATCCATTCAAATAAGTAGAAATCTTTGAGAACCCTTGAAACCTTTCAAATCCTTGGAGATTCATCAAAATACTTTAAAGCTTGTGGAACTCCTTGAAATTCCTTAAAATCCCTTGAAATCTTTGGAATCCGTAAGAATCCCTTGAAATCCAATTTAATTTCATTTATTTTCAAAAGTTCTCTAGAAATCCGTTAAAATCTTTGGAAATCCTACAGAATTCTTCGAAATCCATTAAAATTGTTGAAATTCGTAGAAATTTTTTGAAAACAAATTTAATTAATTCCTTACAGTTCTCTAGAAATTCATTGAATCCCTTAAAATCCTTTGAAATATTTGGAAATTGCGAAAATCCATTAAAATAAGTAGAAATCGTTCGAAATCTAAAATCTGAATATAAATTGAATTAAACTTATTTATTAAAGTTCTAAACAAAACCGTTTAAATCCCTAGAAATCTTTAAAATCCCTTGAAGTCCTTGGAGATTTAATGAAATCCTTTAAATCTTTTGAAATTCCTTTAAATACCTTAGAATCCCATGAAATCTTTGGAATCGGTAATAATCCCTTGAAATTTAATTTGATTTAATTTATTTTTCAAGTTTCTCTAAAAATCTCTTGAAATCTTTGGAAATGGTACAAAATTCATTAAAATCTCTTTAAATTTTTAAATACCCTAGAAATTCTTCGGAATCCCTTAAAATCCCTTAAAAGAGTTAGAATCCCTTCAAAATTGGACATTTTAAAAATAATTTCAAATCTCGAGAAATTTTTATGAAATCTGACGAAATCGCTTAAAATCCGTAGAAATTCTCTGGAATTCTTTGAGATTCGTTAAAAGCCATTTATGTACTTGGAATCGTTTAACAATTAAATTTCATAATTGGAAATCCTACTTTAAGTAAATTAATTATTCGTTTGTAGTTTTTCTATTTTTTGCATCAATTCTTTCAATATTTTAACATTATTTATTTCTATACTGAATTTCTTATGATTTTCTATAATGATTTTTCTAGAATCGCGAAAAAATTATAATAAATTTATTGTAGGAAAATCATTATTGATCTATACTGTATTTCCTATGATATTTTTTCGCAAGGGGGGATTGCAAGGGATTACAGAAAATTGCATGTCATTGCAGAGACAGTGTACACCAGATTTCAGGAATAATTAACCCCTCGTCTATAACTAAAGAAAAGAAAATCGTGTAATAGTTGCAGATTGTGCAATGTAAAAAAGTGACAAAACTAAAATAAAAAGTTATCCCTGGGTTATTGCAGGACAGCACAAAAAGCTATAACGAGAGACAATCTTTGACAAGACAAAACATTTAAATTGAAATGTAAGTCGGCGTTGAATGGACTAATTGCTGAAACCATTTGCTGAAAAAAGCTTTTTTTCGAAAAGGATTTTTTTCGAAAATTGTTTACTTACTATGCAGGGCTGGGACAGACTTGCTGCTATGAATTTGTTGGGGATGCGGATCGTGTCCTAGACGTGATGGTAAATCACGTTCACTCATGCGTCTGGGTCCTGTGGATGCACATGATGCACAAAAAATGCATTGGGTTAATGCCTCAACATGCCGAAAGCTGGCATTACACGTAACGTGCAAACATGCAATGATTTCATGGCTTTAATCAAATCTTTTAAAATAAATCTCAAAATATAATGTAAAATCATTGTAAATTTTAATTTTTGTATTAAAATAAACTATTCGAAAGTATAATTATGTAAAGATAATATAATTTAGCAAATAATATAAGTTAATACTTAATCCTTAATTTGAAAAATGGGAAAAGGAAAATGAAATGGTTTTCTGTACATTTTTTAAAATGAAGAGTACATGCAAGGAGTTATGCATTTTTATACAGAAGTAAAGTTAATCAAGGAATTAATATTAACAGTAAAATGGGGAAAGTAAATTTTGTGCGATGTGTCTTAAAAAAATGGAAAATTAAACTTTCAAGCTTTTTTTAGTGGTTCATTTGATTGATATGAATTTCATGT
The DNA here is from genome assembly GCA_032362435.1 of Melikaiella ostensackeni. Classification (NCBI taxonomy): domain Eukaryota; kingdom Metazoa; phylum Arthropoda; class Insecta; order Hymenoptera; family Cynipidae; genus Melikaiella; species Melikaiella ostensackeni. Next base: position 5,778,426 of record JAUMHM010000089.1, on the reverse strand, counting down.
TTTAGGATGAGAATAAATGAGTTAAGCTTTCTTATCAAACACAGTGAATTCCAAGACAAAAGAGAAAAAATAGTAGTGAAATAATTTTTACAAGTTACCAACATTATTAATTTCGTCGAGGAATTCAATGCAGAATGATTCTGATTCATTCATCAACCATCGATTTCAAGACAAAACAACTTTGCACATGGTGAAAAAAAAAGGAAACAAGGAAAAGCACTCCTAAGAACCAATTCTCTCCGAACCAAAAATAAACGAACGCCGTCTTGATAAATAAAATAAAATTTTCAACTGAACCAGGCAGAGTGCGAAGACAACAAGACTTCTAATAATCCGCCGGCTTACGAGTTTCAGAGAGATTTTCCAACGGCGGAAATTCTCGAAAGATCCAGTCTCCCCTTTCAAATCTCGGCGTCGGTTTCCTATTCGAAACGTCTAAATCGCTTTTCGCTTTTTTCCTAATAACCAAATCCTTTTTCCCCTCATCATTCAGCGAATCAAAATCACTCTTATAGGAATTCTGCAGTACAGATTTAATCGCCGCATGAGTTCCTATAAAAGAATTCCTCTCAGGTCTCGGAGCCAAAGAACGTTTTGACTTTACTGACAATCTAGAATCAGGTAATTTTTCTAAAGATTTACAAATCGACCTTTTCGCTAAACTCGGTCCATTTTTTCTCTTAGAAAGTTCTTCATGACTCTTTGATAATTTTCTCGTTCGTACAAACGAAGCCGGAAATTTTCTCTGTGTACTTTCAATACTGAAACTAACTTTTCGATCCTTTCCTGATTCAGATTCCGAATCAGACTGCTCGTTTTTTGATTCCTCCTCACTGATGGAAATCGTACTATGGATGGTCAAATTTCCACCCTCAGGATTAACAGAATTTACAGTTTGAAACTGAAAAACGTTAAGATTATCTTTGGAAATTTCAGGAGCCGAAACTACTCGAGATGAACTTGGGAAAATAAAATACTTTGGTGAATCGTGGACACTATTATTCGATTCTAAATCCTCTGTCATTAAATCTTTCAATGACCAGTACTTTTCCAACTTATTCATCTTATTTGTCATCTCGACACCAGGAGAAATATTTAAAGTGCTGAGAATCGAAGGCAAAGAGTTTTTCCGAAAATTTTCAAGTCTCATTGTTCCCACGACTGTATACTTTGGATTTTCCATATTAATTCTACTGTTCGAAGAACTATCATTCGAATCGGTCATTGTTTCTTTATCAGAGTTAGAGTTCCTCCTATTGCAAATCTTATCTTCTGGAATAAAAAGAGGAGCATCTGCATTATCGAGGTTCGAAAACTCTTTCAACTGTTCAATTATCTCCTGCTGTTCTTTTAAAGAAAGTTTTGATTTAAAGTTTACATTTTCTTCGCAATCTTTTAGAGTTTCTTCAGATTGCTTTGAATTTTCTCCAGTTCCACCAGTCATACCATCTCTAGCAATTAAATCACGAGAAAAATTTACCTCGTTACTCGTTTGAATATCCAGTAAAATCATGCTCCACTCTTTTTCGGGAGTTTCAACATTTTTCTCCAATTTAGACAAATCGCTTTCGGATTTGAACTCTTTTCTGATTTTCTTTTCGTGTTTTGTTTCCTCCGAACTTCTCGGAGATGCTATGTCTGGTTCAGACATAAATTGCCTTGAGCCACTGAGTTTCATTGACTTGAATTTAATTAGACCAGCTTCTCCAAGTTTAGAAAAATGTTTTGCTAAAGCCGCAACTCTTCCACAACCGAGACGAACTTCCTCTGGTGATTTCCAACACTTTTCTGTGTTTGAATCCTCGCTTGAAAGGTCACTATTTAATCCAGTGAGATCGAGATTCAGCTCAGGCATTATTGTGTGCATTTTTGGTGTCGAAATCGCTAAGGTTTCTTCGTTTTCGGTTTGGGTTTCGTTTTCTGAATTTTCTTGATGATAATGAGTATCCGAAACGTGACAAGAACAAGAATCCTTTTTTGATATGTCGATATATTTCAGAGTAAGAGACTCTGTTTTTCCTTTGATCTCTTTTGCACAATTCGCGCACGAGTTAAGATCTCTAGAATTTAAATCTGTGGGATTAAGTGGTATTAATCTGTGGGTTTGAGTGGCTTGATCTCTTTCGGATTTGTCATCATCGATGAAGGGAATAGCCTCGCTAAAAACTTCTATTTCTTCATCGTCATCTAAAGAATCCAAACTATCCTCGGAGCGGTTTCTTGTAGGGAAAATTAATTCAGTCTTATCATCAGTATAATAACCGTATTGTGGATTGGTAGAACTTCTTTGGACAGTGCTTCTTGAAGGATAAGGGGGATATGGTTCGCAGTGGCTCGGAATAGTTAGGAACATTTGGTTCGGCTCTTGTATAATAGGGATTGGCCTTTTGGTCCAGTAGTTTATTGGTCGGAGGTAATCTTCGCTTAGTGATGTTTCATTGATTGGATAAATCGCGAGACCAGAGCTATTCGAGCTCTGATGGACTAGATTAGACATGGTTCGTGGAAAAGCTATGTTTGGATTGTGGTAGGAAGAATTATGGTAGGTGGAAGTTTGATAGAGATTTGGGTACTGCGACTGAGATACTTGAAGATGGGTCGCACCTGGTTGCACACGATCTACGTCCCAATCGACCAAGCGCTCTTGGTATCCAATCTGTTTCGGAACAGACAATAAATTGCCCATCGAGTGAGACGTCGAAGGTTGAGAAGCTTTATCCGTCAGTCTGGGAGGCTCTAAGTGTTCCGATTTTGGTCGTGCCTTATTATGCTCTGCTTGAAACAATCGTTAGTTAAGCATTAGTCAAGCGAGTTTATTAGTCACTGATAAGCAGGGTGCATTTAGAAATAATTAGATATTATTAGAAATAGGGTCATTCACAAAACTTCTTTTCGTTTCAAGTTGGGCTTCATATAAACTTTGACATTTTCTATGCTTAATAGATTAAATGTTGAAAAGCAAGGCTCATGTGAATCGATTTTGCGAAAGGAGTAGCAGATTAGAAAAAAGCACAGATTATGAGAAGCTGAGAAGCGAAAGCTTTTTGCCCTTTGCTCCATCCTAAGGAGTAGAATTGAGAATCCAGAATCTTTGGAGACTCTCGACTGGAAATTTATTGAACAGAGAAGGATTTTTACTTACCTCTGGTCATGACAGGAGAGGGCTGAGAGAGCAAAGTAGCCAATCCGTGATATATGGCACCCTGTTTAGCAACTTCCAGCGTTACTATAGGTCCCGTGCGCACGAGATATTCAGCAGCTCTGAAAAGTAATGATTACTTATAAAGCAGAAATTGTGGAGGATAAAAAAATAATTGGAATCTTGAAAACGAATTTTAATTCTTTCGTAGGTTTTAATCTAATACTCACTTTTCTTGTGTGATACCAACTAAGCTTTGTCCGTCGACTTTCAACAACTGGTCTCCTGCAGTCAATCTGCCGTCCTAAATAAACAAAAAGATTATTAAAAATTCTCAGTACTGTTTAGCGATATTAATTTTGACACTTACAGTATCAGCTGCACCTCCAGCAACGACGCTCTTGATATAAATTCCCAATCTGTCTTGTCCAGCTCCCTACAAAAAAATACATTTTTTTATTCATCTGGTTTTAATTCTTTAATCTTCATATCACTCTTTGAATAAAAAAGATATTAATACTTGTCATTGTAAATTTTCCATCTATTTCACGGTGCGGCTGAACCAACTTTAATTGAAACGAACATGACATTTTCTTTTTGATTATAGTTCCCTGATATCTGACGAACATTTTAAGATCAAAAACCAAAAAATAAAATCGCCGGACGCTTTTTTAAAAAAGTCGGTTTTTGCGAAAAAATGCAAAAACAAGATATTTTGACAATGGAATGAGATAAACAGGGCTTAAATTTTTATAAAATTATATACAATCGGAAGCGGACTCGGATTTACAAACCGGCCCGGTAAAGGTCTTGTACACCGGCCCTACGAGCGGCTTTACGCTTTTTAAATATTTTTTTAAAAGAATTCAAAAGATTTCAAAGACTTCCAGAGATTTCAACCGCTTTCAAGAGAATGCACATAATTCCCAACGATTTAAATTATTTTAAGGAATGTTCAAAGTTTTCAAATGTATAAAAGAATTCTAAAAGATTTTAAAAAGATAGTTCAAGTAATATCACAAGAATTAATTCAGGGATTTCATTTTATTTCAAAGATTTCAAGGGGTTTTAAGAGATTTAAAAAATTGTTATCGATTTGCGAAGAATTTCTAAAAGAAAAGATTTTGAAGGATTTCACAGGATTTAAAATGTTATAGGGTATTTTTAATGATTCCAAGGGACTTCAGAGAATAACAAAGATTTCAAAGGACTTATATGGGATTTTAAGGGATTTTTAAGAGATTTCAATAGATATAACAAAATTCTAACCATTTTATAATGTTTATATACACTTCAAAGAATTTCACAAGAATTAATGGATTTCGTAGGTTTCCAAAGATTTAAAGAAATTTTCAAATATTTCAGGGGATTTCACAGAATTTCAAAAATTCCATGCGGCTTTAAAGAATTTCCATAAATTCTAGAAGATTTGGAAGGATTTCATAAGATTTATAAAGTTTTAGGATATTTTAGAAGATTCCAAGTGATTTCATAAAATTTCCGAGGATTTCAGTCATTTTTAAGGATTTTAAAGGCACTCAATAAGGTATTTTAATAAATTTCCCAGGATCTCAAAGAATTTAATACGACTTCAAATAAAAAAGGAATATCATCTCAGATTTCATGTAGTTTTAAGGGTTTTCAAGGGATTTTATAAAATTTCATAAGATTTCAATGATTTTAAGAGATTTTAAAGGCACTCAATAATGTAATTTAATGAATTTCCCAGGACCACAAAGGATTTCATGAGATTTCAAATATTTTAATGGACTTTAAAGAATTTTAAATATCTTAGGATATTTTAAAAGATACCAAGGAATTTTTAATAGATTAAAAAAATTTGCAGGAATTTTAAAAAGACTGCAAAAAATGTCAAGAAATTTTAAAGGACTTTATTGATTACTAGGTATTGTAAAAACGTCATACAGTTTTAAAGAATTTCGTAGAATATTTTAATATTTTCCTAGATATTTTAAAAGATTTCCAGGAACTTTCAAGATATTGTAAAAAATTTCAAGAAGTTTCCAAGGATTTGATTAATTTATAGGTATTAAAAAAACTTTATACAGTTTTAAAGAATTTCCCAGAATTTCGAGATTTGGAAGGATTTTCGTATGCTTATTAAAACAGGCTTTTATAAATTGAGCGAAAATCCTCGAGAACTTTGACGAATAGGACGGACAAATCATTTTTCACGTAAAACATATGAATTTTTTCCGACAATGAACAAAGACCCTTCAATTGAAGTTGGTTCAACCGCACCGTGATTTACTTTTGGTATCTGACATAATGCATAATAAAATTACACACCTAAAAGAAATAAGAATCGCGACGAAGCTTCTCAATCTAAAAAGTAGTAATTACCTTTGTACTACAAGAAAATTCTTGAACATACCCGTTACCATGTGTAGATAGTAAACCAGTCAAACAACTCCCCTCAAAAAAAATGCAACATGTGCCCCAGGCGAAAAAAAAATGCGAAACTAGTTTCTTCCCTTTGTTAATCTATTCTCGATCCTGATGGATGCGAAACGCGTTACCTTTGTTCGGTAGGTGAAACGTGCAATTACAATTAATCATTTCAGCGAGAAACATTCGCTAAATCGCCGAGGGAATTATCATTATTTATCATTCTATCATTTTGTTATTCAATAATCCCATATCATCTACATCCAATTAACAAGTCCTAATATTTGCCAAACAAAAATATAATTCAATTACATTTTTTTTAATTTTAAAAAATGTGTAAATTAAAAAATTGCGTACCTTCGCAGCAACTATGCTAAGTCCCATGCCGTTCGAAGATTTATGAAGCTTAATGACCTGAACTTCAGGTTGTCCTTGATTCTGGCCAATATGAGGGTATCCTCCCGATCTGTTGCTCATTGCACTTGGACTCCGGAACTGAAAGAAATAATTTATTCACATTTAGTTTCATGAATTTAGATGATCGACTTTATTTTTTAATGGCTTATAAGAAGTGATTTTTTTATTAGTACAACCGAGGGGCTGATCATTCTTGAAATCTTTGAAATCTTTTGAAATCTTTAAATCTGGTGTACACTCGAAAGTCGAGTGGTCAACCCCTCGAGTACAACGTTGAATCTTCTGTGAATTGGAATGACTTACGTTGTTATGATGGTCGATCATGTAGATAGTCCAAAACCCACTACTGGTTGGCTGTGGCGCCATTCGACAAAGACCATCTCGTTGAAGAGGTGCTAGGAATTCTGCCAAACCGGGAGGGACGCCTCTGATTATCTCGCAGCTGTAACCATCCTCGGGTAATAGTAGAGCCAGAGCTAAAGTTGTCTCTTCCTCCAAACGGATTTCTCGACCATCTGCGCGCGCCAAAGTGTCTGCTACACCCTCGGTCACCTGTTGGTTTCAAAATAGGGTTACTCCAGGGACCTTGAGTGACCAGGTGAATTTCATTTCGATGAAATCTATTTGCTTTCAGATTTATTCTAAGTTTCCTATTACAAATATCTAATTTTATCAATCCCATTGAACCGTGAGCTAAAAGATTCTTCCATTTATCATTCATCAGTAGAAATTAAAAAATGTCCTAATGACCTGAACCAAGGTTCCCAATCCAATTTAGAAAATTCATACCAACCTTTACAACGTTTTCAATGAGCTCAGCTGGCAATCTTGGTTCATCAGGAGCAGGTTGGTACCTTTGCAGCAATGCCCTGACCTGAAGTGAATTGAGTTTGAAGCAAGTGGAGCTTAAAGTCGCGAGTTCAGCTGCATTATATTTAGGGGCTTGAAGAAGATGAGTTGCTTGCATGATAGTGGCAAGATGACACTGACTGGCCAATTCAAGACCTTGTCTTTCTGCCCAGGTTTCAAGGGCATTTAGTCTCGCTTTCAATCTTCGGCCAAACCACCTAACACAAAGGTTTCCATTTGAAACGAGGGCGTTAAAGGCCGTCGCATTTATTGTGTGGAAGAGGTGGCTGAACAGTTGAATTGTAAGGGCAGCATTGACTCTGCAGCGCCTGAGGAGATCCATGGTGTTGTGGAAAGTTTGTAGGACTCCGGCTTCCTTTGCAGGCTCGTCTGCATCTGCCATGAACTGAACCATAGCTGGTGCCAGTTCTAGGGAGACGCAGCGAACCAAAGAAGCGAAGGCAAAATGAACTGCCTCTCCGAGAATTTCTTGCGCTCTAATAGAAAAGGATGTGATGTGGCGATCGCTTTTTAACATGTGAAGAAGCTCTGAGCCATTCGCGAGCCAGAGGGCCAGGGATAAAGCGTTCATGTATCGTTCCTGAAAGAAAAATTGGTAAGTTGATTAAAATTAGTTGCAGAGTCTAAAATAAAGGGGCCATTCAAATCTCAAAAGACAAAACGAATTTGAAGCTATAACAATTGAATAGATTTTATTTTAGAAAAAACATTTTGATTGAATAGGGATGTCAACTTTATGCAAGTGCATAATTTTTTTAACGTGATAAAAGTAATCAAATATCATTTTTTTAACGTGATAAAAGTAATCAAATATCAGTCTTTTATCGTGTTTTGGTACCATTCCGCCTATTTTTTAATCCGCATATCTTTTTTTTTTAATTATTGCAAATTAAATCTACTTTCACTTATCTAGAGTTTTACTTAAATTGTTCTTTAAAATGTAAAATGCTGATTTTTTTGTGCTGAAAGCTGTTCGTTAGAGAACGCGGTCAGATTATTAGCAATTAAACATTTTTAACCCTCCATTGTCATAAAATTATGCCCGCGAGTCAGTTTACGGTGCACAACAATGCATAAATCTGTATTTTAATGCGCATAATGCCTGCATAATTTCAGTCCTTTTACCACATAATAACCTCATAAAAGACTTATATTTTATCGCATAATTCAGCATTCTCAAATTTATAAAATTAACATCTTTAAAAATATAAAATTTGAAATGTTTCAAGTTGCACCATTTCAAACTCATAGCATTTAAAAATCAATAATTTGGAATTTGAATTAAAATGGAGGTATGCAATAATGTATCATTAAAAATCAAAGGGCTTTGAAAGCCAAAGAATTTTAAATTACACATTTAAACCTTCTAAACAGAAAAATGGTAGATTTTTAAGTATTAAAGTTCGGAATTGAGCAATTAAAAATGAGGAGAAACAAGTAAAATTTTCAATTTCATGCCTATCAAATTAAAAAATTAAAAAATTAGGCTATTAAAAGTTGAAAGATTTTAAAATTTCGCTTTATAAACTGAAAAATTTGATACCCCAAAGCTTTCAAATTTGAAGAATATTATTAAGAGAAATATTTAAGTTTTTTCTTGTAACGAATTTTTAAAATGTCCATGATTTTCGAAATATTTGAGAGTATTGGGAATGATGTAAATAGTTTTAAAGTATTTTAAGACATTTCAGAAAACTGAAAATCATTTCAAGGTATCTAAAATATCAAAAAGTTCCAACGGTATTTGATTAACAGAAGATATCAAAAGCATATTATTAATTCAAAAAAATTCTAGAAAATTTTGGTAATCTTATTGAAAAAACATTTCATAATATTTTGGTATTTTAAAAATTAGAAAGCATCCACCTAAATTTTAATGCTTCTATAATGGAAAAGGATTTCAATTTGTCAAAGTAATTTTAAAAATCTGCCTGCTTCGCGGGCACATCGTTATCGCGCGCAAGTTTGAGCGCGCCTAGGGCGCGCAATTCGGTCGTCGCGCTTCGCGCTCGGTGTTATATGTTCTTCATGTACAAATTTATAAATTTATTTTTGATTTTAAATGAGAGAAGAAATTTATTTACTCAAGGCTCTATCGGCCTTAAGGAATACATTCTCATCATAAAATTCGCGCTTTGCGCTCAATTTTCTGCGCTCACCGTATAATATATACAAATAAATAGTTAATAAGACGATTAAAAAAATTATCTTGATTTAGGATTGGTCCTGTAAAGAAATTTTTAACAGGAATTTTATTTGACCTTTTAAAAGTATAAATTCTACTTTTTTGACTATTTTTTTCTTATCTCGCGTCGTTTGGCTCCAAAATACCTTCTCTGATGAAAATGTAAAAAGGGAGCCTTCAAAGTTTTGAAGAATATTCTCATACATTCGAAAACGCTGAAAGCTTTTAAATCTAAAAATAACTGAAATGATCGAAATTATTAGGAATACAATTTAGACAATAAAATTCATCTAAATTTCAAAACATCCAAATTTCTATATGTGTTTAAACATAGAAAGCACCTGAATTAGAAAGTCTTCAGATGTAATTTGAAAAAAATATAATAAAAACGTCTAATTCCTGAAAAAATGTTTAAATCTTTAAAATCCTTTCAGACAACAATGAATTTTTGAAATCTCTTGAATTTTCTTGGACTCTTGTAAAATACCCTAAATTATTTCAAGTCCTTTAAAATCTATTAAAATTTGCGTATGTCCATATTAAAACAGCCCACTTTGTCGCTTGTCAATAATAAGGTTCAATTTCAGATGGAATTCAGTTTGAAGTTGACCCTTATTGACAAGCGACAAAGTGGGCTGTTTTAATATGGACATACATATTTTTTAAATGACTGAAGTCCTTGGAGATCCTATAACATCGGTTATATCTGGTAAAATCCCTACAAGCCCCTTGAAATAATTTGAAATCCCAATAATTTTCTTGAAATCTTTGAAATTCTCTGAAATCCTTTGGAATCTTCTACATTACTCTGAAAGCTTCGAAACCCTATAAAATCCTTTCAAAGTTGTTAAAATTTCTTAAAATGGTTTGAAAATTTTTGAAATCCCTTGACATTTTTTGAAATTGCGATTTTTGAGATGGCGGATATGTTAGTTTAGCCAATTAGCGAATAAGTTTGAAAATATGTTTAAAGACAACGTGAAAAAATAGTTGCGTTAGCAAGAAATTTGAAAAAATAGTAGCATTAGCAAGAAATTTGAAAAAATAATAGCAAAATAGATGAATCGTTAAACAAAAGTGTTCAAAAGTGTCAACAGTGTCATGAGTCCGAGGCCTGATTTTATATCAATTTGTTGTATGAAATATTTATTTACTGAATACTTCAAATAATGTTATTTAAAGAATATTTCATAAGAAGTTTATATTAGCTTTCAATTATAAAATTGTAGAGACATATTGATGGAAATTGACTTTGGGACCCAAAAAAATATATACAACATAAAAACTCCCAACTTTTGTATGGAAACTTCAACTTCATCTCCTTTCAGTTTTTAAGAATGCAGATTAATGGAGGGAAGTATTATAGAATAAATTTTTAAAAAGTGATATTTACCTGTATAACCTGTTGAATCATCGTGGCGACTCTTTCGAGCATCGCAGTGAGCCTGTGTGCCCTTTCAGTAGGCTGAAGTTCAGGCCTGTAATGAGTACTTGCCCTATATCTGGCAGCGAGATAAAGGGTATAGGTAGGTGCAAGTTTGAACTGAAGAGAATTTGGTTCCACATCAGTGATGACTGCATGAAGGAATGTGTCTTCCGATTGCTCGAGGAATTCCAGAACCGCTGGTAAAATTGGATCATTACCTCTTGGTTGGCGATCGTGCTGAGAGAGTCTGTAAATGAATAATAAGATCATTTTAATTTTATGCAACTCTATAGACTATTTTTTCATCAGTCTGCCCCGTTTTATTTTAAGCAACTCTCTCATTTTGTTTCCATCTCTAAAAGCTTATAAAGATATGTGAATTTTCAAAGGATCAATAATTGCTTGGAAATTATTAGGACAAGGACTCTCCGATTCAGTCTACAAGACTTTCCGATAATTAAAGAAATTAGTGATTTCTTCCAAGAAGTAATAGGAATTTAGTTTGAAACCGTATCATCCTTCATTAATCGATTCCTTCTGCAGCAAAGGACAAAAGGCAAAGTAGCATTTCTTTTTGTTACTATTTGTATTAAATTAAATTAGAATAGAGGGGAATACTAATTAATGAAAACCGCTGTAAACTGGTAAACTGATTGTAGTCCTGCATATAATTAAAAGTTTTACGCTTGAGCGTTACTCGTGCAGTGAGCTTTGCATGCGGTGTTCAAGTTCAACAAAGGACTAAAATGGATTAACAATATTTGACCAGTGAACTAGTTCTTGGCTGGTTAAACATGAAATTGACTAATTTCGGATACGAATATTAATCTAGATCATCTAGGAAAATCAACGCTAAAAATGAAAACTTTATGCGATACTTCAATGTTTTGTACAAACAGGGCCGCCACAGCCTAAGTTACTTGAAAAAAGTGACCTACTTAAATCGAAAAGTAACCTAAAGTGACTAATCTCTAACCCAAAAAGTAACTAGTGTGCATTAATAATGTGATTAATGTTCCTTTAAATTCAAAAGAATTCAAAAGATTGTCATGAAATTTATAAAAAGTCCAGGTGAATTTTGAATAAACTCAGGATAAATTCATTAGAATTCAAAGCAATTCAAGTTAAATTAAAAATCAACGGTAAATTCAAAATAATTCAAATGAAATAAAAATATACAAACTATTCTATTGATTTCAGTAAACTTGGAGTGAATTAGAAGAATTCAAGGGAATTCAAGAGACTTTGATGAAATTCATAAGAATTCAAGGTGAGTTCAAAAGACTTTAGGGCGAATTAAATAAAACTGAAAAATCAAAAAAAATCCATTGAATTGAGTGGAATTAAGTGAATTTAGATATCGAAAGAATTCAGGGTGAATTAAAAAAAAATCAAGAGAATTCCAAAGAATTCAGGGTCAATACGAAAAAATTCAAGAAAATTCCAAAGAATTCAGGTTCAGTTCAAAAAAAATCAAAAGAATCCCAAGGAATTCAGGGTCAATTCGAAAAAATTCAAGAGAATTTCGAAGAATAGAAAAAATTCAGGATAAATTAATAAGAATTCAGGGTAAATTCCAAATGAATTAAATAAAAATCTAAAAAATTCCATTGATTTCAGTAAAATTGGAGTGAACTTAGAAGAATTTAAGAAAATTTAAGAAACTTTAATGAAATTCATAAGAATTCAAGGTGAGTTTATAAGACTTCAGGGTGAATTAAATAAAACCGAAAAAAATCAAAAAGATACATTGAATTGAGTAGAATTGAGTGAATTTAGAAGACCTCAAAAGAATTCAGGGCGAATTCGAAAAAATTGAAGAGAATTCTAAAGAATTCAGGATGAATTCGAAAGAATTCAAGACAATTCCAAATAATTCAGGGTCAATTCGAATAAATTCAAGAGAATTCCAAAGGACTAAAATGAATTCAGTATAAATTAATAAGAGGTCAGGGTGAATTCCAAAGGAATTGAAATAAATCCATAACATTCCATTGATTTCAGTAACACTGGTCTGAATTTAGAAGAATTCAAGGGAATTCAAAAACATTCGACGAATTTAACATGAATTTAAAAGTATTCTAGATAATTCAAATGTATTCAGGATAAATATATAAAAATTCAGAATGAATTCAAAAGAATACAAGCTAAATTCAGGCTAAATTCAAAAGAATTCGAATGAATTTTAAAAAAATCCAAAAATCCAAAATATTCCATTGATTTCAGTAAAAATGGAAGTGAATGTAGAAGAATTCAAGGGAATTCAAGAGACTTTGATGAAAATCATAAGATTTCAAGGTGAGTTTAAAAGACTTCAGAGTCAATTCAATAAAACTTAAAAACATCATTGAACTTAGTAGAACAGAATGAATTTAGAAGGATTCAGGGTGAATTCGAAAAAAATCCAAAATATTCCATTGATTTCAGTAAAATTGGAGTAAATTTATATGATTTTAAGGGAACTCAAGGGTAATCGATTTAGTAGAACAGAATGAATTTAGAAGAATTCAGGGTGAATACGAAAAAATTTCAAAATATTCCATTGATTTTAGTAAAATTGGAGTAAATTTAGAGGATTTCAAGGGAATTCAAGAGTATTCGATGAAATTCATACAAATTCAAGATAAATTTAAAAGAATTTAAAGGAATTCAAAGGAATTCAAAGGAATTCGAGAGAATTTGAATTTGAAAAAAGAAAATTCAGAAATATTTATAAACTTTATCTCTCTCTTTTAAATTATTGAAAGAAAAATGATTAAAGTGATCTTTTCGTTTGAAACAATGACAATAGTAACTATCGTCAAAAAGTGATTTGAGAAAAAAAGTGACTATAAGTGACTTAAGGGTCTTCGAAATCATGGGGAAATCCTAAATGTAAAACTGAGTCCAAACGAAGAATCTATTTTGTCTAGTTTTTCGCACACCTAATTTGAAGAGTAACAAGATTTGCGGAACAGGCCGTTTTTTTCGGAAAAAAATTCCATTTTTCATGTAATCATCAAATAAAAAATGCGCCTTGATGCAATAAGGGGATCCGACGCTCGAACTGGATAATACTTTTCCGAAAATCAATCCAAACTCGAAATGCGTAGAAATTCAAAATATGAAATATGCGGTTGTTCTACGCATCAAGACGCATCTTTTCTTCATTTAAATTTTTTTCATCTAACAAATAGTTTTCGAGATAAAAATTGAAAACCATCATTTTCGCACAGAGCGAAAATCAATGTTATTTAAAATATAACTCGCGACTTAACTCTCTCAATTTACTACCAAATGATTCAAAACCACAACCATTTTATTCGGTTGACTCTAACAGAGCCATCAAGTTGTATAAAACAATAAAAATCATTATTGTTCAAAAGATATTCAATGACAAATTCAGGGCTTCCGAAACTCGTGTACGGCAACGTTCCCGTGGAAAAAGAGTCGAGGCAATTTCATGAACCAGCAAACTGCCAGCGAGGCGATTGTTCCTTAGGGTTTAAGGAAGTTTTCTACAAAGTTATACACAATTACATTTATAAACATAGAAATAGTAGCGAGTTCAAAAAATCGTCGCACAACGTCGTGCGATCACGGGCCGCGCTATGAGCGCGAGCAAGTTTCAACTTGTCGAATCTTTGTAAAGGCTTGTCATTTTATCGCACCTATTCCCGAAATTTTTTAGAAAAAAAACTCTACTAGAAAACACAGAATATATTTACACAACTTTAGCCATTTTTTTGTGATGAAATTTCCCCATAATATAACCAAGGTTTTATTAAATGCAGCATAGTATTTGGTAATAATATTTGTGTTTTTACTCTCAGTTATGACAGTTCAGTTTTTTTCGTAGTTAGTTATGACAGTTTTTTCATACATTTTCCAGTTTCATTTCTTCTACATTTGATAAAGCATGAATTTTTAAACATATATGACTTAATTGATCTTAAACTAACAAAGCCTTTGGCATAACCAATACACATAGTAACCTTGCACATTTTCTCTCAGTCCTGAAAGCATTTATAAAAGTAGTCGTAAAATAGTAAAGTAAAGTAGTATATTAAAGTAAAGTTAAGATAAAGTAAAGAATTCGTAAAATAGTCGTGCTATTACTTCGCGAAATTTTCCAAGGACAGTATAAAACGATCTGATGAGTAATCGCGCGATGTTGCGCGACGATTTTTAAAACTCGACACTATTCCTATGTTTATGAACGTAATTGCATAAAAATTTGTAGAAAACTTCCTCAAACCCTGAGGAACAATCGCCTCGCTGGAAGTTTGCTACGTCATGAAATTTCCTTGACTCTTTTTTCACGGGAACATCGTCGTGCATGAGTTTCGGAAGCCCTGAATTTTTTATTAAATATCTTTTAAACAATAATGATTTTTTTGTTTTCTACGACTTGATGACTCCGCTAGAGTCAACTAAATGAATTGGTTGTGGTTTTGAATAATTTCGTAGTAAATTGAGCGAGTTATCGCGAGTTATATTTTAAAAAACATTGATTTTCGATCTATGCGAACATTAAGGTTTTTAATTTTTATCTCGGAAACTATTTGTTAGATGAAAAAAATTTGAATGAAGAAAAGATGTGTCTTGATGCGTAGAACAACCGCATATTTCTTATTTTGAATTTCTACGCATTTCGAGTTAGGATCGATTTTCGGGAATGTATTGTCCAGTTCGAGCGTTGGATCCCCTTATTGCATCAAGGTGCATTTTTATTCGATTATTACATAAAAAATTAGGTTTTTTTCCGAAAAAAACGACCTGCTCCGCAAATCTTGTTACTCTTCAGATTACGTATGCAAAAGACTAGACAAAATAGCTTCTTCGTTTGGGCTCAGTTTTACATTTAGGATTTCCTCATGATTTCGAAGGCTCTTAGGTGACTGTGTGGCAACCTTGTGTACAAAAGGTAAGTACAGAATTGCATCAATTCGAAAGCATCTAAACTTGGAACCAATTTTCATCCTTTCACAGAAGAAACTAGAGTGTTAAATAGAATCAATTTTCGGATTCCAATGGAGATGCAACAAAACAGAATTACCGGGATGTGAAATTCACTCCTTTTCGAAAATGTATCCAAAGGAATCAAATTATGTCGTCCAAAAGAACCACTTTTCTTGACAGATTGGCACGAAAAGAAAAATTTTCAGAGAAGTAACTTTCCACTTGACAATTATTATAATTTAACAAAAAACTTTCAGTCATAATGTATTTGTAATGGATACAACAACGAAGATATTGAATGAATAAACTCAAGTTGTAAAGATTTTACGTGATTTGAAATGATCCAAGGACTTTTCTGTTAACATCTTTTTTAGGCTAATTGGTGTGCTTGTAAACACAAAAGCACATTCACGAGCGTGAATTTTTGGCTTGGAGAAATTCGACTTAAGGTATGTGCTAGATTATACAGGAGTACTCGATCGCCATGTTTGTACCACTGTACTTGGCGCACAATTCAAATTATGATCTAAAAACAAATTGTGATTGTGATTGTATGTTGGTGCACTGCAATACATCATTTTTAATTTGTAAATATTCATTAATTATTATACGCGGCGATTAGTCGTGGACTAGAATCTAACCTAATTTAACTGTCAAAGTATAAAGCCTGAACTTGGCGCTAAATTTGAAGGTACGAAAATGGCGATTAAAATGGCGGTGGAGCACTCCTGTATGATATAGTACCTCAATTCGACCCTACCTACGATTTTCTGGACTGTGCGAGAATCCAGAAATCGGCTTTGCGTCGCTTGGGGCATGAAATGCAAAAGTGAATCCCACTTTAAACTTCATAAACACAGAATTACGAACATGTAAGATAAGAACTCGCATTCGTAAAAGTGAAAATGTCGGTAATT
>JAUMHM010000089.1:5746271-5756440 GCA_032362435.1 Melikaiella ostensackeni | reverse complement strand
TCAAAATCACAAACGAGGTTAAAATTCAAAAAGCAATTTCTTAACATTTCAGGCGGTTTATTTATAACGTAAATATAGAAACATTCCGTCTGAAATCTTATCTTCCAATCAAACTAAACGATTGTGTGACTGGTGCTGTGCAAAGTGTCACTGAAGATTGTGTTTGTGGGATTACTCACTGACTAACAGCCTCACATTCACTTGCCCTTTTCCAGCGGAACGATAAAAACACACAGGGAGAGAGCGAGTTATGGAGAGAAGGAAACCACACGTCGA
Source organism: Melikaiella ostensackeni (assembly GCA_032362435.1). Classification (NCBI taxonomy): domain Eukaryota; kingdom Metazoa; phylum Arthropoda; class Insecta; order Hymenoptera; family Cynipidae; genus Melikaiella; species Melikaiella ostensackeni. The sequence goes on along the minus strand of JAUMHM010000089.1, from coordinate 5,756,164 downwards.
AGAAATATACATAAGTCGATACATGCATTCTTAACTTTGTAAGTTGTATGCCAAATAGTGTCTACCAAAGATTAAATTGATTCTTAATTTATTAAGTACACATCTGGCATTGAAGAGGACTCTATTCAAGGCCAAAACGTTTGTCAAATTCAAATTTTATACAATTAATGGCATGAAATGATACATACTCATAAGATCCTAATGCCAATACAAAAAGCTCCTAAAAACAATTTTTCCTCAATTTCAAAGATAAAGAACGTTTTATCTATTTCTAGCTTCTGGAAGTTGAGGGTTGTTTCTAAGTTTGTCTACAGAAATGGGAGTAACGAGAGAAGTTTCGCTGGAATAGGCAATATCGAACATCGTGTAGGTTAAAGGGAAAAGTAGGACCAAACAATTTCCCAGGGAGAAGTGCATTTACTGGCTGAGGCACTTAGAAACTTTTCTTGATATGTTTGTGAAGCTAGATTCAATAAACGAATGTGTCAGATGGTACTTCATTGAGTCAATATTAATTTAGAGTTTACTCAATGAGAAGTTTCAATTAATTTTTCTTGAGAAATCGAAAAAGCAGGCTTCGTTTTTTTTTGATCTAAACTTCAATTTTTTCATTAGCTTGTACTTAAGTAATTCAATTATTTTCTCTTCTTGAAAGAGGATTTCAAATTTGGTAGGTTTCCGATTTTTATGAATTACAAATTGTGGATAATGTGTTTTAATTTATTACTGTTCTAACTGTAGGATGGGTCGACCAAAAAATAAAATTGGAAATCAGAAACAGCCTAACACTGAAAAGGTTAATTTTGGATCCCTTATGACCTGTGTAAAACTTGAAATACATTATGCCGGAAGCTTTTCGTTTAGTCTGATTTTCTTCGGGGATGGCTTTAAGCAAAAGCTCTTGGTATGTGGAATTGAGATGAATTTGCTATGCTACATTTTTCCTTTTTTTTATAAGTGTTTTAACAATAAGAAAAAAATAAAAATTATCATTTAAAAAAACGTAAGCCTATGCCTACGAAACCCTTCTTTGAGGTCGCTTGCCGACGTCTTCTCGGACTATTTTTTAGTTATATTTTGAGTGCGAGAAAGTTTTTACAGGCTCAAAAAAATGTAGGATAGTTTGCAAAGCTTTTTATATATTATTTCATTTTTTTGAGGTTTTTAAAAGTGAGATTTCGATCTAGAAAATTTGAAAATGAGGTTGGATTTGGGATAACCATTTAATACTTTCCATCCCTTTATATTCTAAATTTAAATACTCAAATTTTCCACATATTTTGCAACTTTTAATTAATTAAATTATGGGTAAAAATGGTACTCAATTTCGCTAAAAAGTGGAGTTGAGCGGTTTTAGCTTTCCGTATCCAAGTAAAGGTGCAAAAATGGCCATTTTTTAGAATTAAAAAACTTGTTATAATTTCAGATAAGAAGGTTTAAGAATTTTATATTTTCATGAAATACATTTCTTTTCGAGTGAATTTAGATATGTAATAGCTTCATTGATATATATTTTGTTAATACGTTAAAATAAGCAAATTTCGATTTTCAAGGAGGGGGGCGTAAACTTTTGACTGCTGCGGTAGTTAAATTCAAAATATCAAGCACAAAATTTGGTTTACCTGAAGAATTGTGGTGTGGTGTATCATCTGATTGTTGACATATGTATGTGCATCCCTGGAGGAAGGAGTTAAGGTAACTGTGTTATCATTGTAGGCGATAATACAGTGTTTAGGCATCACCGTGGGTCCGGTGAGGATTATACTCTGGGTTGGTGCATTTGGGTCGATGGGTACATTGGACCCAACATCGGTTACATGATTTGGCTTCAACCGATGACGGACACCAGCACCACTCGCGATGTCTGTTCCATCAGGATTTAATTCCAAAAAGAAAGGCAGCCTCTCATCTTCATATCGGTGGTCAAATTCGTTCCATTTCCCGGATGGTTTCTTCTTTCTCTTCCGAGGAACATAATCTGCCGGCCTCCTTCTGACGTGGAACATGATAGAACCTGAAAAACAAACAAAATTTCGATATTTATTATCAGATGCTTTCAATGAAAAATATTTCGAGTTGGTAACGTAGATTTCTGTTACCGACATTTGCCGACAATGAAGAACTTTCGATGGTTCGAGTCCATGTTAAAGCGAATCACCTTTCAAATCTAAATACACTGGAATCTCCATTTAACGGCGGTCTTGGGTATGGCCTACGATGACCGTGAGGCTCTTCCAAGAATTTCTATGATGTAAACAATCAGATCAGTATGAACCATTTCCAGTAGGAGTGCATAATATTAATTAAGTGTGTTTTGTACAAATGTAGATTTTTGTTATGACAAAGGATGGACCTTTTTTCATAATGAAGACTAATTAATGAAAAGAGAATTTTCCGCGTGTATTTGAAAATAAATGCGAAATATGCATGCGAGTTTTTGAACTACGTGTCTACGAATACGGTATATTGAGGGCGGTTAAATGGGGGTTCCAGTGTATCTAGATATCTGAATCCAATTCTAAAAGCACGGAGACGAACCATCGATTCTTGGATGTCGATAAATCTTGGTAACAGGAATCTATATTTAGAACGAAACCTGTCCCTCGTCAGCAATTTTCTCAGTTTTAGGAAAATTAAAATATTTTTTATAACACCCCCCTGACTTCGGCTCATTTTCATGTCTGGAGAGCGGGACCACAAACTCGCTTCTCGAGCGGTGTGAGTAGAAAGTACTTCCTACTCCCTAGGGAGTAGAAAATTGACAGCGAAAGAATATGACTTATAATCATCTTACTGTGTGCATATCGTGCATTTTGTGGCCCTTCTGTGACCGTATCGAAATGCGAGATTGTGGAACTAACCCACAGTCATGAAAAGTGCCCAAATCATAAGAAGTGTTAAAAAAAGTTGTCGTGTATGACTCGGGGGAGATCTTTCCAGATTTCTACGACTCAGAAATGTTTTCAGTACTTGTCTACGGCTCGTGCTGAAAACATTCTCCTTGCTGTAGAAATGGAAATACCTCCCTTTGGTTATGCAAGACACTATATTTTAAAGAAAGTTTAGATGAAGGATTCATTAGGCGTTGTATTTTATTTTTCAAAGTATATTTAATACAAAATAGAGATTTTAGATTCACTACAAATATTGTAGGACTTGGAAATTTGTGTGTTTGCTTGGCATAGATTTATCAAAAGATTGATTAATTTCTCGCAGCTGTAATTCAAGACACTGATTGTTCGAAAGGAGGTAGTTGCTGTGAACATTGAAATCGTAAAATCATTGGTTTTCCTGACAGTTGGCTGTTTCTACTTATAAGTGGTGATTGCCGGTTCTGATAAGGCGAAAGGACTGTTCAGTAATAGCAGCCTTTTTGTCTTGCTCGCACGGCAATATATCTTTTATCAGATTCTATTCCAGAAAAGTACATTATTTCCTTCTTTGGCAAGAAAGTAAATATTTCAAAACTACAAAAAGATTCTGTGGAACAAAAAAGCAAAAAGTTTCTGTGGAACAAAAAATCTTCGATTTAAAATTCCGAAATTCTCATTTAGCAACACTAATTATTTTCTTGAATAGTCCTTAAACATTTTCTTTCTACACTCTAGATTCAAGTTAAATAATACATATTTTTAAAAGAAATCAAATTATTAGTAAAGAATTTAGAGTACATTTTTATCTTCAGAAGTGATTTCCAATTTAGATTCTTTCCAATTTTAATAGTGATGTCGCATTTGGCCTTTTTCATCATTGAAAGCTTCCAAATATTCATACATTCAAACTTTGTATATTATTTATTGTCGATGCTTTTCAGCTCTTAAGGGTTGCTACTTTTTAAGCTTTCAAATTTGAATATTTTTTAATTTTGGATTCTTACAAATTCTATGTGCTCTACGTTTCAAATTTGGCTGATTTTCTATTTCTATTTATTTGGCTTTCAATTATTAAAAGTACATATTATTGTAACATTTCAATTGAAACTACTATTTTAAACTACAATTGAAACTATTTCAAATTCTGATTCTTGACAATGCATTTAAATTCAGAAGTTGTTCTAAATGTAAATTAGGTTTAGGATTCTTTCCAATTCCGAATCCTCTCAAATCTTATTATTCTCAATATTTAATGTTCTCATATCTGGAAGTTCCCACCATTACAAATATTAATAGTTTTTAAAATGAAACGTATTTAATTCTATGGTTTTCAATTTTGTAAGCCTTCATATTTGGATCTTCTCGGATACATTTGAGTATTTTCTTTTTTTAACGACTTTTCAATTTCAATTCCTTGCAACCTTGAAAATTGAAAATAAATCCATTTAATGAGAAAATTCTCAAACTATCCTGACTTTTCCGAAGGAACTTTCTATACACCATTACGTATAGAAGATCAAGTGATATCGCCATTAGGTACATATAGAAGATCAAGTGATATTTTCGTAAACTTTTAAATACTTTCTATTTTCATCGACTTTTCAATTTCAAATCCTTCCAATCTTTAAAATTGAAAAAAAAAAACAATCAGAAAATTGCCAAGCTATCCTGACTTTTCCAAAGGAAGTTTCGATACTCCATTACATATAGATGATCAAATGTTATTTTTGGATACTTTTGAATACTTTCTATTTTCAGAAACCTTTGATTTTCAATTTCTTCCAAACTTGAAAATTGGAAATAAATCCATTTAATCAGAAAATTCTTAAACTATCCTGACTTTGATAAAGGATCCTTTGATACTCCAATAGGTGTAGAAGATCAAGTGACGACGTTTTCCGCGAAACAAAAGGCAATTACAAATTAGAGTTTAATGAGATAACAAGTATCGTTAATTATATCCCAGAGGATGCTCTTTCGTGATAAATGGAAGGAAAGCTAGACAGGAATCCCAGTGGAGTAGTTAGTTCGTTCTTATAATTTCAAACCCAACCTAATACAAAAGTGTCCACCCGATCCATCTGAATAAATCAGGAAGTCAGGAAAAAATTCATCAAAACGTTATGGAAGAACGCCGAATCAAGGTGCGTGAGATTTCCAAGGCAGCAGGCATCTCGACTGTACGAGTCTATAACACCTTGCACGAAAAACTGGAGGTTAAGAAGGTGTGTGCACGATGGGTGCCGCGATTGCTGACTCCCGATCAAAAGCGCAACCGAAAAGACGTTTCAGCGCAGTGTTTGGCGAAATTTAATCGGAATCCGCAGGACTTTTTGCGCCGATTCCTAACTGTGGGCGAAATCCGGATACACCACTATACATCCGAGACACAGCAGCAGTCAAAGCAGTGGGTACTGTGTGGTGAAAGTGCGCCAAGGAAGGCGAAGACTGTTTTGTTAACTGGGAAGGTAATTGCCACAATATTTTAGGATCCCCAAGAAATTATCCTCATTGATTACTTGGAGAAGGGTAAATTATGACAGCAACGTACTATGCATCATTATTGAACCGTTTGAAAGCGAAGCTGCAAAAAAAACTGGCCACAATTGGCGCACAAGAAAATACTGTTCATCATGAAAACGCACCAGCTCACACCTCCACAATCGCCATGGCAAAAATACACGAACTGGGCTTCGAATTATTTCCTCATCCACCCTATTCTCCAGACTTCGCTCCGTGCGACTTCTTTCTGTTCTCCAACATTTCTGACGGGATGAACAAATTGGAATCTCGCTGAACTAAGTATGTAGCCCGCGAAGGAGAATATGTTGAAAAATAAAGGCAAAGTTTTTTAAAAAAATTTTTACTTGCTGTTTCACCAAACTAATCAAACGACCCCCATATAAATGAGGAAATCAAAAATGTTCCCGGAAGCTTTCAAGCCTAAAAATCCAGTAACAGTCGAGCACAAGATTTTCCGGTGACTGAACAAACATAATAAAGGTCCTCTCGTGCTACACGCAATGGCGAAAGCCCAGATACGCTCCTATAAATGTTTGAAGAGAACGATTTCCTCTCGTATGGTTTGTTTCAGTTGCTTATGATATAAATCTGTGTGGGTAAATGTTATTGATGTACGTGTGCATTGCTCGATGATTCGAGGAGCAGTAATGCAATGCTGATGTACAGCTGAAGACTTCAGCATTTAATGCCAAGGCGGTCGTCCTATCCCAGAAAATACACCATCCGGAACGCTTGCCATTTCAGGCGGAAATGGTAGCGTTCGACTATTCCGTATTTAAATTGATATATGTCTTCAAATGTGTGCGAGTGTAAGTCGTAAAAGTCAAGGAAGTCTTCAAAAGACAATACTGAAGGCTATTAGTTTCACTTGTTATGGTTTGAATGCTTTTTAATTCAAATATGATTAAAAGAAGTGAGGATGTGGTGCAATTAGAGAAAGTAAAGACTTGGAGGTGATATTTTTAATATGGAGAGGTCCTAACATTTCATAGTGACTTAGAAACTTTTCCTTCTCAATTTTAAAAAGCTCATCAGGGTGGCTATTCATGATTCAGAAAAAAAATCCCTGTCGTTTTCCGAGGTTCGATCCCTGATCCGGTACCTCTGGAATTTTTTCTATTCACTTTTATCGAGGTTCTGGTGGTTCGGATTCCACCTCAAGCTGTAGTTCCTCCCATCATGCACTTGGCTGCAACCCAGCCCGTGAATGGTAGGGTAAAAATTATACCAGACTACCCAAAATGTCAAGTTATGCATATCACTCTCATCAGATCACTTGATTTCATTACGAAAATACGTCCGTGAATGATGATATAAATCGGGATAGCCCCGTACAGAATATTCAGTTTGGTACAAATATCCAACTCAAAAAGTGCCTTCGATATATTTGGCTTAATATCATCAGGCACTCGACTTAGTTCGTGGTTGATGAAAAAACACCGGGTTTACCCGAGAAAAAATCTGAAAACAAAAAAAAAATTTGGCCTCGATTTGTTTTCCCAAAAGGCAACTGCTCCGCACTATTATGTTTCGAGTTACAAAAAATCGGGTTTTCCGACCCACCCTACCGGACCGTTTTTAATGTTTCAATTAGAAAATTGTATAATTTGAAGAGCTTTTAATCTGAAATTATCAAATTTTCGAAATTTCGAACCTGAAGGTCTTTGAAGTTGAACATTTTTAATATCACGATCTTCAAAATTCGATAGCATTTCGAAATAAATTGTTCTAAATTTTATAACAAATACAAATTCGAAGCTTTCAAAATTAGACGATGTTCAAATAAAAAGCATTTGAAATGGTAAAATTCCAAAATAGAAGCAACTTAAATTGAAAATTTTTTGTTAGGATGTCTTTAAACAAATAAATTTCAAATTTAAATTTGAAATTTATCTGCCTCTAATATATCTCAAGTCTCTTTTATAATTTTTAATATAAAATTATTCGATTTTGAACATTTTCAATTTATTTATTCCACTATTCAGGTATTTATTTGTAAATTGTAAAACTTTAAACAATTTGAATTTCAAACCGGACAGTAGGGTGAGTCGAAAAACAAGACTTTCTGAAACTCGAAACTTAATAGCGCAGAAAAGTTGCCTTTTTGAAAGACAGATCGGGGCCAAACAAAAATTTTGGAATCGGTTGATAACAGTTTTTGTTAGTGAAAAATAATATAAAATTATAAATGAATAAAAAATTGTTGAAGTTATAATGATCTGAAAATGCGCAAAAAAACACGTTTTTTTGGATTTGGTTAATTGTACTTTTTTTTTTAATAAGTAGAAGCTTCATATTTTTTTCACTAACAAAAACTGTAGTTAGAAAAAACTCGACATAATTTTGTGGCCCATAGAAAATTGATAGAAAATTAATCAAATATTGAAACCTTGACCTCGTGTTGTGAGACTAAACTATTGATCGATTTAAAAATTCTTTTGGCCTCGATTTGTCTTCCCAAAAGGCAACTTTTCAGCACTATTAAGTTTCGAGTTTCAAAAAATCGGGTTTTCCAACCCACCCTACCGGACACTTTTGAATACATCAATTACAAATTGTACAATTTGAAATTTCTAATTTTCGAAATTTCAATCCTAATCTACATCTTCGATTTTGAATGTCATGAATTTATATCACTGTTTCAGTATGTAATGGTTTTAATTTTTAAATCAATTGCACAATTTTCAACGATTAAATTCAAACCAAACAATTGTTTACTTTTTAGTCTAAAAATTATTCCAATTTCAACGCTTTCTGCTTAAAATTGTTTCTTTCAATTTGAAATAAATTTTCTTTAATTCTTAAGGATTAATTCAAAATTATTCAACTTGAAACACCACTAGTTTAAATTTATCAAATTTCTACCATTTTAGTTTGGTATTATTTGCTTTGATCACACTGAAATAATAATAATTCCAGTATTAAAAATCTTATATTTCTCATCCTGAAAATTTGGATCTGAAATTATTGAATTATCAAGACATTCAATTACTATTAAAATCAAGGCTTTCAATTTAAAAATCAATTGTAAAATCGAAAAGCCATCAAAAGTGAAATATTTTTTATTTTTAATGTTCAGAATTGAACAATTTAAACTTGAGAGGCCTAAAAATTATAACTGTAAATTAATAAACTTGAACTGAAATTAAATTGAAATTCAAGCCTTCCAAATTAAACGATTTTACAATTAGGCTCTAAAATTGAACAATTCAAAATCATTTTTCGATTCTTTCCTGGTTGCAAAAATATGCCAGTAATTTCCCGTTCTCCCGGCCCAGTGACCATCCTCATCAGCTTCAACTTTTATTATTTTCTAAAATTCAATTTTGCTTAGTTTCCAATCATCGATAATTTTCGAAAGCTTCTAAACTTCGAAAGACTTCCAACTTTTGAAATATTAAAAATTGAACACTTTTGAAACATAAACGCAAAGTCTATTTAAAAGCATTCTAAATTAAAACAAAATCCAAATTTGAAATTATTTTAAAAAACACTTGCATTTTTTAAAAAAGTTCTCAAATTTTAAAGAAGTAAAATGCTTTCGAAAACTCTGTTTGTAGAGATTCAAGACAATTTTGAGCTTTCCTAAGTTTCTAGTAGCGGATGATGAAAGAGGGATGAGCCTGATGATCAGAGCGTTCGAAGAGTATGTGAGAGAAAAAATATATTATATTTTTTTTTAAATTTGAAGCAAAGGAAAATCCACAAAAATTAAAAATTGATTGAGGTGTAGGAAGATAAAATTAATCTTATAATGTTTCCATAAGTTCCGATTCTTATCCACAATCAGAGCATGTAATGTTCAAGACATTCAAGTTGAATTTCGGTCCCTATCCGTGACCAGGGGGACCCACCGGTGGTTGTTTGTCCAATTTTTTAAACATATATATATATATATATATATAAAATAGAATATATGAAAAATTCTTAACCCTAATGCCAATTCAAAAAAACATCTTCTTTACACTTTTATACTTTGGGTCAATCAAAACCGATATCTTTCAAAAACCAGCAAAGATGTCACTTAACAATGTGAGTAAGACTAAGATAATGTGTGTTAAAAGTAGCAAGTGTAGAGTAGAGTACGAATGGAAGATACATAGTCCAGGCATCTGGTACTTTTGTTCCCGAAAGAAACCGGTGTACAATTTTTTTTGAGAAGACGCTTCATTAAGGCATCCTATTTGACATACTTAAAATACTACAGGGAATACGGGGGGAACCCGGTTTTTTTAAAAATCATTTCCAAAAGTTACGTTTGCGTGGACGGATAATTCCCATTGCATTATAGAGTAAAATGTCAAACAGGAGAAAGAAAGAGAACAAAATTATGAGAAAATTTTGTTTCGAAAATAATCCGCTATCTTCAATAGGTTCCGAGTTATGGTACGTTGAAAAGTCCCCACTTTTTTGGATTTTCGGCGAAAAATCGCTAAGTCTCAAAAATTACTGTGTACCTTTGTACCTAATTACTTTACGGAAAAGTGTTCTGCAGGT
>JAUMHM010000089.1:5714083-5744549 GCA_032362435.1 Melikaiella ostensackeni | reverse complement strand
AAATAAAAAGCCCCTTGACGTATATGAAGCCAAGAGTTTGACAAATTGAAGGAATCAGAGAACGAATAGAGAAAGCAATTTAATTCCTTAAAAAATGATAATCTGTCAGCGGACAAAATTTTCATCGCCATGCCAAAAACACAGTAAAAAGTCTAATTATAAAACTCGCTTTTAATATTTCTAATCATAAAAAATACTAAAACGAAAGATTAGAAAAGTTCAGAAGTGAATCAGGGGAATGAAAATAAATTCTTGTTACTCCTGGGAGCAATTTGAAGGAATCTGCAATAGTAAACCTGCAACAATGGGACCTTGTTGGGAAGTTCGATCTTGATAGTAGAAAACAATAAAAATAGTAGATCGTACCACAACAAGTGAGCTTCTTCCTCCATCCCATCGCGTGTTTCCGACCTTATCTGGTTTAGTTTATACCTAACAATAACTTTCAAAAGAATATGCAATTTTTCAAAAGAATATGAATCAACTATACCAAAAATCGCGAAAACTTGAATGTCAGTTAATGAGGAGACAAGCAAGTTTAACGACCGTTCGAAGACTGATCACGTATCTTGTGCTTTGAGCGTTGACGATGAGCTAAGAGACGGAAGATCACGAAGAAAGCACTAAAAATAAAGGCACGGTAATTCGTTGCCGGCTGTTTACGATACGAAACCAGTTCGTCTGAGAGGTCTCAGACTTTAAGGTGCATTATGGCGAATTTTCAAGAAAAAAAAGGAAATTATCCTTTTCAGGGAGCAACAGAAAATTTTTTTAAAGTATTTCACACAGAAAAAACTGGACTTATTTTGAACCAAATATTCGGCTTTTTTGAGATGCAGAAAAATCTAGTCAAGAAGGTTTTCAATTGAGACTTTGCAAAAATGTCTCAAATTACGTCTGATTATTGCCTTGAATTGAGACTGATTTTCGTCATAATTTGAGACCTACAATCAAAACAATAGACATATAGATAGTAAAAATGCCCACTCATTATTATTAATTTCTTTGGAATAAACATTTAGTGAAAAGTTAAAAACTACTAAAATAAATTTAGTGAAATACAACTAATAATAGTTAGTAGAAATTTTTATCAAAGTAAATTACTTAACGTCTTTTCACTAACTTAGACTTTATCTAATTTTTCTGTACAGGTTTTCACGCAAAAAAATATTATCTGAATAAAAAGTTAATTGAAAAAAATGCAAAGTGTGCTTATAAGAAAATGTATGTCCTATCGCGCTGGAGATTTTTGATATTTTGATCTTGTTCATAGTTATTTGATTTTTTTTAGATTGTGAGTCCCATAAAAAAATAGTTTTCGCATTTAGAAAAAGATTTCTTTCACGGAAGACGTCATTAATAGGAAATTAAAATTTTATCTCCTAAATTTTTATTTTTAAGAAACGCGATATTTTTCAAGATTTCCTTTAAAAAAATGATAACCTGTAACACTTAAGAAGATAAGAATATTTCTAAATGGATGCTTTCCAATTATATAAATGATTTTTAAATTCATATTCTTTTATTTTAATCCAAATGTATAGAAAACTGAGGAGTTGTGCCTTTTTTCAAGGAATTAAAACTACAATTTTCACAGCTTTTTAATTTTTAATGTTTTCAAATTATTAACCTTTCCAACATTGAAAATCTTCAAAGTAAAACGCTTTCCATTTTTAGATTTTAGTTCCAAATTCTCAGGGCTGTCACAACCTAATTTACTTGAAAAAAGTAAAAAAGTGACATATTTAAACTTAAAAAATTACCGAAAGTGAGTAATTTGTAGCCCAAAACGTTAATTAATCAAACTAAAATTACTAAAAGTGACTAATAAGCATTAATAATGTGACTAATGTTCTTTTAGATTCAAAATAATTCAAAACGATTTTAGAAGAATGCAAGCGAATTCAGGAGACTTTGATAAAATTCATAAGAATTTTTGTGAATTGAACAAAACTTAAATAATCAAAAAATTTCTATTGAATTAAGTAAAATGGGAGAGAACAGAATTCAGGGCGAATTCAAAAAAATTGAAGTGAATTGAAAAAAATTAAAAAAAGAAATTAAATAAAATTCGAGTGAATTTAGACGAATTTAAGAGAAATGAGAATAATTCGATGAAATTCATAAAAATTCGAGGTAAATTTTGAAAAAAATGAAGTGAATTGAAAATAATTCAAAAGTATTAACAAAATTCTGTGAATTCATCAAGTTTGTAGTGAATTTAGAAAAATTCAAGGGAATTCAAAAAAATTTAATGAAATGCCTAAGAATTCAAGGTGAGTTCAAAAGATTTCGGGGTGAATTTAGAAACTAAAAAAAATCCATTTAATTGGGTAGAATTAAGTGAACTTAGAAGAATTCAAGAGGATTCATAGGAACTGGGGGTAAGTTAAAAAAATTCAAGAAAATTCCGAAGAATTTAAAGATAATTCAGAATAAACTAATAAGAATTGAGAGTGAATTCCAAATGAGTTCAAATGAATTGCAAAAAATTTAAAAAATGAAAAATATTCAATTGATTTTAGTAAATCTGGAGTGAATTTTGAAGAATTTAAGCGAATTAACGAGAAGAATTCGATAAAATTAATACGAATCCCAGAATTCAGGGTGAATTTAAAATATGTAATTTAAGTGAATGCAATAAAATTGTTCAAATCTGAAAAATTCCATTGAATACAGATAAATGGGAGTGAATAAAAATGTGATAAAATTCACAAGAACTCAAGGTGAATTTGAAAGTGTTTAGGGTGAACTAAAAAAATTGAAAATCTAAAAAATATCCATTGAATTCAGTGGATTTCGAGGGAATTCCGAAGAATTCAGGGTAAATTCAAAAGAATTTGAAGATTACTAAAGTGATCTTTTTATTTAAAATAGTGAATATAGTGACTTTATCTTAAAAAAGTGACTAAAAAGTGATTTCGGAAACAAAGTGACCAGAAGTGACTGTGTGGTAGACCTGCAAATTCTTTATAAATTTTCTCAATTTTAAAATCTCTCAAATGAAACAGTTTAAAACCCTCAAAACTTCAAAATGTTGAATTTTTCTCATTTTTAAAAATGGATCATTTTTCAGTTTAAATCGTATAGAATTTCGATTCATTCTAACTTTGACAAGTACATATTTTTAAATTCCGATTCTTCACAAAATTTGAAGCTTTTTTTAGAGAAAAGGAACAATAAATTTCTAAAAATATTTAAGGACTTCAGAATCTGATGTGCATAATAAAGATAAGAAATATCGATTTGGATGTTCTAGTTTTATTCAAATTCCATATGCTAATTTTCACTGCATCTATGACGCCATGAAAAAAAAGCAGTAGAAAGTTGAAATGTAAGACGAATAATTGATTAAAATTTTTTTATTTATTATGCGTTCTATTCAAGATAATCCCCTCCCCCCCTACCACAACTTTTCATGATTTTCATATCTACTGTTGGTTTTATATTTTGAGATGCTTTCAAATTTCATAAATCTTCCAAACCTGTTAAATAACCGCTTTTATATTTGGATCATTTTCAATAATTTCAAGTGCTTCAAAATTGATTTACTTCTTTTAATTAAGACTCGAATTGAAGTCTTTAAATTTTGTCTAATATTTATTGGTTTCTAATTTTGTATGCTCTCCCAATTCAAAACCATTCGAATTTAGATCAACTGTTTTTCAGTATTGACTCCTTTTCAAATTCTACTTTTCCCTAATGTTTAATTTAGCAAAATTCATTTGATCGAATAAGAATTGTTCCCATTTTCTATTTTCCCGAATTACCGTTTGACCTAATTTTTATTTTTCCGATTTAGCATTTGCTCTACTTTTTATTATTCCGAAGCACCAATAGTCATTTTTATTCTTTCGATTTACTACTTGTTCTAGTTTTATTATTATAACAATAAAACTAGGGCAAATGGCGAATCGGATAAATAAAAATTAGGTGAAACGGTAACTCAAAAAAATAGAATATAGGGCAAATTGTTATTCGGTCAAATGAATTTCGGTAAAGTAAACATTAGAAAAACTAAAATTTTGGGAATATTCACGCGCCTTCTAAATTTTAATGATATATCTCTTTTTTCAACTTTTACGCTGCAAAATCTGTTCATAAAACTTGTAAACAAAAATTCAATTAGAGCTTTTTACAGAATGACTTTACGTCCCAAGCTTTGACTTCCTTCTTCCTGAAAAGAATCCTTGAGCTTGAAAATTTTCTTGGCCGAGCTTGATGCAATAAACCCACGTTGGCCATTTTTCTGAAGTGAGTACTTTCTTATGGCACAGGAGCGTTTGTCTGTTTATTACATTTACAAAAAGGTTACGGTAGAGTGCGGAAAAAGAGGATAAAGGGGTTGAAGGGAAAAGAGTTTTCTCATTTAAGTGCAAGCACGAAAAGTCTCTTAATATCACGTCACGCTAGAGCGCTCTCCTCGGAGACTTGTAAGGAAATCCTATTGTACAATTGTACATATGTCTATAACTATTATTATACACATATAATATAGCGCACCTTCAATCCCATGGATATTTTTTATGGTGCATCATATTTCATGTACAAGATCAAAAAAATACACGTTCCATGCTTTGAGAAGAGTTTACATTTTCTTTTAAGAGGACTTTTTTAATCTCTTTCTCATACTTCACTTCTATAGTAGAGAAATTGAAAGTGTAAAGAAACTTCAGTTTTATTGTCGACTGTAAAAGTCACGGAAATGAAAATAAGTAAATAGAGGAATAGTTACATTGTAGATAAAAAAATGCTTTCGAAATGAGTTGTAAATCATTCTTTTAAACACACAGAAAATCCTGGGGTTTTACTTTCATCTCAAAGTTGGATCAAAGTGATTTGCAGCAAACTGATACTCATTTGGCTAAAATGTTCCGGATTTGGTATCAAAATTATAACTGACAAGTGAACATTGACATTTGATACATGCATCAAATGTCAAACTCATACATTCATATTTCACCCGATTCGATCGAGTCTGATTTCCATTTTCAAAACATCAAATTTTCACAGTAGTTTTTCATTGTTATGATCATGAATCATAGATCGTCACGTCTCATTCATCATTATCATCAACGCGTAACACCATCTTCAGAGAATATCATCGTCAATCATAGATCATCATCATTATCAACACATGGCATCATTTTCAAATAATATCACCACCAATCATAGATCATAAACTTATAACACTATCTACACATCTTCAGATAGAATTATTATCAATAATAAGTCAACAGCATCATGTCTACACATACCACCATCTTCACATATATCCTCATCAATTACATTTCGTCATCACATCATTATTAACTTATAAAACCATCTACATAACATCATCTTCCGCCAATATCAATTCAATCGTAGACAACCCAGGCGGAAACGTTATGCATTGTGGAAAAAATTATACATAATTTTTTCCATTATGCATAACTTTTCCGCCTGGGTCACCATCATCATATCCTACCATCATCAACACATAACACCATCTTCAGATAATATCATCAAGCATAGATCATCAACTTATAACACTATCCACACATCTTTAGATAATATTATCATCAATAACAGGTTATCACTACCATCACCATCATTATCATATAATCTGAATCAGTTTTTTGTTTGTTTGTTGCATTAACTAAACTAATGTTTCGAGGTGGGGCTGAACCAACTTTAATTCAAACAAAAAAACAGCGCGACTGTCGGTTGCTAGGATTGTGAAGTTGGACTAGTAGATTTTTTTCTGGTGAATCAAAATTCACTAGATTGGATCATTTTGATATTAAATGGAAGATTGAATTGAGTTGCAGCAGTTTTGATATCTCAGGATATACTGTGTATCTAAAGCCTTTTTTATGACGGACACGAACCCTCGAATGCTCTAGATGGTAAATTCAGTAACAGGAATTTGCAACTGCAAGTAACCCTTGAAATTGTATTCCCATTGAAAAATATATTCTACGCTATATATTAAATAGCAAGTCACCAATGATTTTGACTGAAAGGTTTATACAAAGAAAATATTCAACAAAAATAAACAACTTTAATTAAAATATTAAAAGCCAACATGCGAAAATGAAATGTGTCACCAGCAAATACTGAGTGCATGATTTCTAAATAAATTGTATTGGTGAGAATGAAATTGGAAACCATGCGAGAAATAAAGTGAATAATTGAAGTGCAATTCTAATAATACGAGAGTTCCTTTTGTCCCCTTTTTATTAGTATTCTGACATAATGCGGAAAAGCTTACGTAAGTCACATGATCGTTCATGTTTAGGTCGACTTTATCATTACTAGATATAAGAAAATAAGCCATAATCGTAAAGTCACGTAAGGATTTCCTTTACGTTAGTATTATTATTGTTATGAAGTAAACAAATAACGAGAAACGACAACTGAAACTATTTAATGAAGCGTCTGTGCAACAGATGTTTTTAGTTCGATACATACTCTTTGAGGAATATTGATAGTTGTTGGGCTTTGGAGCTTTAATCAAGCTAAAATTTGGTTGACTTGTCAAAGTCGAATTTCTCTGAAAAACTCGCTTTGAGGGAAGGAAAACTTTAAAAATATCAGTGAATTTGTTATATTAAAGTGTTGTATATTCCACAATTTTTTTCCAGGTCATAGATCTATACTATTTAGATTTTTTAATAATTATATAGGATACACGTTAATAAAAAGACAATTGAAGAAAAGAAAAAAATTAAGTTTGCTTCCTTTTTCCTTCTACATTTCTCGCTCCAATTTTATTTTTAATAATACCGGTTACCATTTACCATTTTCTTTTTTAAGATATGTTTCTCGCAGTAGTGCGAAAAGATACAATGCCTTTTCCATACGTCCGGGTTGTGTAATATAAGCGAAGACGCAAATGCAACATTCATGCAAATGCGTACAATGCCCGTATCACGTATAGCGAATATATGCAGTGTGTAACTGTGTATAGTGAAATTTTCTCATTTCACGGGAGTAGTATTATCTTGACTTTTGTACGTGTATAGGTGAAATTTACACATGTTTCCTTTGAGTATACATATGCATACACAATATCCACATATACATATACATATCCATAAATATTCATATACATGTCCATATAAATATACATAATATATAGATGTATACTATATTTGCCCTCATGGCTACAATCTAAACTATCTATTATCTATACGATATATACGTAACGATCTTTGTCCACACGACATCCCATATCGATACCTCTGCATCTGACAATGAATGCCCGAGTACTCTAATACTGTATGCATTATTCACAGTGTAACTCCAAAATCACGTGACCAACTAGTTAGTTGGCTGCAACACTGTTGTTCACGATCCCATGAATTTCGTACATTTATAATATGTGTCCAGGTCTAACACCTTCCCACTATCTTTAAATTAAAGTGCACTCTTAATTATGTCGAGAGAACATATCGTGGCGGAAGATAGAAAATTGTGTAGAAAATTTGTGCAGACAAGATTAAGAAAAGTTAGCTTTCTAAATTTGAATCAGTGAGAAGTGCACGGAAAAAAGTTGCTGTCTTACAAAATTTTTTGTTTAATTCATTAAAACTGATTCCATGTGCGAAATTGATGTTTTATAAAAACCGTTTCTTTGCGTAAGCGATGGAAATAGCTGTACTGAGATGCACTATTAAGATAGTTTGGAAATTTATTTCTTGCATGACCACCTTCAAAAACTCGACCATTATGTATTTTTACGCACTAGTGCGTAAAAAGTCCTTCTTAAGCACTGTAGTGCTTCAAAAACTACATATAGGTCTCGTTTTTGATAAGAGGTAGTACAAAAAGTATGATGTGTGGCACGGGCGCATATAGAGACTCCTTGCGCCCTTGCCACACAAATAATTACTCGTATATCGTGGTTGTCAGAAGTTTGACACTGAAGTTTTCTCAATTTATAGAAATTTTTTTTTCACAAATTTTCATAAATTTAAGAAAACGGAATATCTACTCGTATGTCGTAAAGTGTGAAGCATTCTCAAGTAAAAATACAATAATTTTATATTATAGATATATTTTGTCAGTGAGTGAAGTAATCTTCTGGTATTGGTAGTCAGTTTATAATTTTTTTTCTTGTGTCACTGAATAAAATCAGCTTGATTTTAGCTGATTCACGATTGAATTTTTCTAACTAATCGGTGACCCATTTTTTACTGATTCAAATTTAGAGAACAAACTTATTAAAAACTGACTAGCGCTAACATTAGTTGACACACACTCGTCTTTTGTTATTTTTTCAATCCATTCTTTAAATTTGAATCAGCAAAAATTGACCAAAAATCAGTGACTGTTCACTGAAATCCAAGTCATATTTTGCACTTGCTTTCCAGTAAAAAAAGTTACTAAAAGCAGAGAAAAAGACTGCTAATCTTACAGAATGGTGCCAATATATGTTTTTCTGTAGATTTTTTAGATAATCTTGTAATATTTAAGGATGTTCTGTATGATTTACCGAAACTCCTGTTAAATTTACAAAAATTTCCAGCAATGTCAAACAAAAAACCATTCCTGTCAAAATTCTTTTTGAATAACATACAATTCTCTAGAAATGGCGACTTTCTCGCAGGTGGGAATAGGATCCCTATAATTTACAACACTATCGGTACAAATATAGACAACATGACCTTTTAGTCGATTTTACAAGAGGTTCAGTTGAATTAACTGATTTTCTGTACATTTCATCTAACCTCCAGTAAAACCTGCTGAACTTGGATGTTTCCATACACTTGTAGATTATTACTAGAAGTTAGGTGAAATGTACAAAAAATCAGTAGATTTAACCAAATTTCTTGTAAAATCTACTAAAAAGTCATATTGTCCATATTTGTACCGATCGTGTTGTAAACTATACAGATCCTTGTTCTGCGTGCCCCATGCTCAATCAGTGAAATTAACTAAAAATCAGTCATTTTTCTACAGAGAAATCAGTGAAGAAATGCTGTCATTTCACTGATTCTTAGTGAACTTTTACTGGAAAACGCGGACCTGCTTCTTGCTGCATCATCAATGAAAATTCACAAAGAAAACAGTGCCGATTTACTGAAATTCCAGTTACATTTCACTGATTTTACAGTAGAAGAAATTACAATAATGCAAACTGGAAAGTGTTTAAATGTTTAAAGTAAATATATAGGTAAAACTCTGAAGGTGATGCAGGAATCAAATTTAAAAATCTTTAGAGCAGTAACTCTATTTGTATTAAGCAAATGAAAAATAACATCAGTTTTGAAACTATGTAATTTCCTGTGATTGTATTGCAGTATAACTAGCATAAGTTCTAAAACAATGGATGTGAATCGTCCTCGAATTATTAGTACAAGCGTGAGTTTATCTGACGACAATGAGAGAACATCTTTCAATTTGAGGTAAAAAAAAGTAATTTCATTCATATCTATACTTACGTGCCCTCTTTTCTTTCCCATATGCACTTTTATGAATGAATTTAGAAGCATAAAAAATCGAAGTATAAGATTCCACTTACTGGAGAAAGAAAAACAAATTTAGAATTTCGATATTTTTTTATTTTGAAAAGGTTTTTAATTCGACAGCTTTTAAAATTTAAAGGGCATCCAAAATGTATTTTTTTATATTTTAAAATCTTCTAAATCAGTAAAGTACTGCAACAAATTAAAAAATTCTAAAACCCGGATTTTTTCGAAAAATTCGAAGCTTGAATCAAATTTCATTTTAGAAGACTGGACACCGCCAGCCACCTTTTTGCGAATGGACCTACTTTTTCTGCCACATGCATCAGTGAGTAAATAAACAAAAAAGGCGGGTTTCATATTTTCAGACAAAATCAACCTGATATCTCATGCGGCTGTATCGAATTTCAGCTATCAGTACTGAATTTCTATTTGGCATATGATGAAACATTTTCTAAATTAAGTCCTGCTACAAATATACCTCGAAGTATACTCTCTGGACTCAAGAATCTCAAGTTATTTTCATGCCTATGGCAAGCCAGAGAAAGTGCAAGGTTAGAAGGGTTGCCGCACTTTGGTTAATAATAATACTTTCGTCGCGAGTATTTTATTGCATTCGGGAGAAAAGTATTTATAGTGAATAACTCTCAAAGTTTCTTTCATTCCATTTTTGACTGTAGGTAAAAGACAAAATTAAACTTGAATTCCAGACGGGTAATTAATTCTATTATTGGACTGTGAGAAACTTGAAATTTATTAAATTCAAATTTAGATATAGTTTTAAAAAGAAAAACCGTTAATTGTAATAAAAAATATCTTTGATTTATCGACAAACAAAACAACTGGATTATTCAAATAAAATTTTCTGTGAAAAAAAGGAACGCCTTTTGAATCCGCTGGGATTCAAGCCCAGGACCTTTCATTTGTCGGACAACAAAGAGTCGTCACGAACAGTGATGGGTAAGTTACTTTTTAAAAGGAACTAGTTATCGTTATCGTTAACAATTCAAAATGTAAGTTTTTCTTAATTACTTTTGCAAAAAAAAGTAACTATCGTTATTTTTTTAGTTACTTGTGTATTTTATATATATATATATATATATATATATATATATATATATATAAATTTAATTTTTACATAACTTCATTCATATCTGTCGAGTGACAGCTGTTATACTTCGACATAATATTCCTTAAACATTACAAGATAAATTTAACAACAAAACAAAATAAATTTAACAACAAAACGAATTTTCAAAAAATATTTAAACTTTCAACCAAAGAGATGAATTTTCAACTAAGATGATGAATCATCAACGAAAAAATGTATTTTTAACAAAGGAGTTCAACTTTCAACCAAGTCGTTAAATTTGCAACTAAAAAAGATGAATTTTCAGCCAAGAAGATTAACTTTCTATCAAAAAAGATGGATCAACAGCAAAAGGATTTTTCAACTAAGAAAAAGAAATTTTCAACTGAATAGTTGAATTTTTAACAAAACAATATAAATTTTCAACCAAAATTGGAATAGTTAAAATTTCGATTGAAAATTTCAATTTTTAATGAAAAAAGATGAATTCTTAACGAAAAATGTAATAGTTGATATTTCAACCAAAAACGTTTGTGGTTTTCAATTAAAACCAGTTGAATTCAACACAAAAACGAGTTTTCAAGAAAATGGTTAAATTCTCGATCAAATTTTTTACTAAAACAAGACGAATTTTCAGCAAAATACATGAATTTTCAACTAGAAATGGGATAGTTAAATTTTCAATTGAAAAAATTAATTTTCCACGAGGAAAGATTAATTCTCAACGAAAAATGTAATAATTAATATTTCAATCAAAAGAGATTTTAATTTTAAATAAAAAGCAGTTGAATTCAACAAAAAAAAAACGAATTTTCAACAAGGCCGTTGAATTTTCAAATGAATAGAATGATTTTCTGTCAAATTTTTTCATTTCCTAACAAAATAGTTAAATTTTAAATCAAAGAGGTGAATTTTCAACTAAAATGATGAATCTGCAACAAAAATAATTAATTTTCTACCAAGAAAAACGAATTTTTAACCAAATAAATGAATTTTTAAACAAAAAGATGAAGCTTCAACCAAAAAAATTAATTTTCTAACAAGAAAGACGAATTTTAAACAAAATAGATGAATTTTCAACTAAAAATAATCATTGTTCAGCCAAAAACATAATAGTTAAATTTCATGTTTAAAAAATTAATTTCGAGCCAAAAAACGAATTTTCGAAAAAATAGTTAAATTTTCGATCAAATTTTAAAATACATGAATTTTCAACTAGAAATGGGATAGTTAAATTTTCAATTGAAAAAAAGGATTAATTCTTTAAGAAAAATGTAATAATTAATATTTCAACCAAAAAATATTTTTATTTTAAATAAAAAGCAGTTGAATTCAACCAAAAAAAAAATACGAATTTTCAACAAGGCACTCGAATTTTCAAATGAATAGAATGATTTTCTGTCAAAATTTTTTATTTTCCAACAAAATAGTTAAATTTTAAATCAAACAGGTGAATTTTCAACTAAAATGAGGAATCTGCAACCAAAAAAATTAATTTTCTACAAAGAAAAACGAATTTTCAACAAAATACATGAATTTTTAACCAAATAGATGAAGTTTCAACCAAGAAGATTAATTTTCTACCAAGACAGGCGAATTTTTAACAAAATACATGAATTTTCAACTGAAAATGATCAATTTTCAGTCAAAAATAGAATAGTCAAATTTAATGTTTGAAAAATTAATTTCGAGCAAAAAAAAACGATTTTTTAAGAAAATAGTTAAATTTACGATCAAATTTTTCAGCAAAACAAGACGAATTTTCAGCAAAATACATGAATTTCCAACTAGAAATGGAACAGTTAATTTTCAATTGAAAAAATTAATTTTCCACGAAAAAAGATTAATTCTCAACGAGAAATGTAATAATTGATATTTTCACCAAAAAGATTTTAATTTTAAATAAAAAACCGTTAAATTCAACAAAAAAAACAAAAACAAATTTTTCACAAGGCAGTTGAATTTTCAAACGAATAAAATGATTTTCTATCAAAATTGTTGAATTTTGAACAAAGTAATTAAATTTGCAAACAAATAAATACATTTTCAACCAAAAAAGATGAATTCTCAACCAATAATAGTTGGATTTTCAACTAAACAGTGAAAATAAAAACATACTTGCAAAAGCAATAAAATTTATTGATTGTTATCAAAAAGATTGGTGAACTACATTTCGAAAGTAACTAAGAAAGTACCGATTAATATAGTTACTGTTAGGGAAAAAATGTAACTAGTTACCAAATCGTTACTTATTTACAAAAGTAACATCGTTGCCACTATCATTACCAAAAAAAGTAACCAGTTAAAAGGACCTAGTAACTTCCAATCACTGGTCACGACAAAAAACAGTCGTCCGGCAAACGAAAGGTCCTGGGCTCGAATCCCAGCGAGTTGAAAGGTGTTCCTTTTTTCACATAAAATTTTATTGAATGTCTGATTTAAAACTTTCCATCTTGCCTTAGTGACGTAAAAATATTTCTAAGATTTGATTATTCAAATGTGTTGGTACGATAGCTTTCTGGTTTGCGGATGGTAAAACAGAATTTTCTGTTAGAACTGCTCAGAACGACTAAAATGAGAATCTTAGATCAAAATTGTATAATTTGATTATTTCAGAATAAAAAAAAATGTTTTTGTGGCTTTTGAACATTCAATTTAAAACTACTATAAATTCAAATTTAACTTACGCACGAGTCCAATTGTCAAATGCAGGATGTATAGAATAACGAGAGCTTGTGACACTCATGCAAATTGAGAGACAACAGTGATCGAATTCCATACAAACACGGTTGCAAACACAATTGTCAACTCACGCTACAATAAAGTGACTTCAGAATTTTTTGTTATTTTCGCTCGAAACTGTGAAAAGAGCAATATAGGTTACAAAAAAAGAAACTAAAAACTAAGACAAAAACACAT
Organism: Melikaiella ostensackeni; assembly: GCA_032362435.1. Taxonomy (NCBI): domain Eukaryota; kingdom Metazoa; phylum Arthropoda; class Insecta; order Hymenoptera; family Cynipidae; genus Melikaiella; species Melikaiella ostensackeni. The sequence goes on along the minus strand of JAUMHM010000089.1, from coordinate 5,731,088 downwards.
TTCTGCTTGTCTTCTACAGGAGTTCTCGTAACTCAATTTTTCTTTATGACAAGTAGGATTCCCCAGTTGCTTGAAAGAAAATATCACCAGAGTAAAAATAAAAGATTCGTTTCTATTTTCTAAGATAATGACAATTTTGAGGAGCACACACTGAGGTGAGTGAAGAAAATTAAAAGATTCAAATTGTAAAATATTCTAAAATGCGAGTATTTTGAAAATAGCCATCAAAGATTAATATTTGGAAATGCAAAATATTTTAGAATTATGTACGAATTAAAGATGTTGCTTTCAACTATCTTCAATATTTTTCAACTTTTAAAAGCCTCAAATTTCGAGATCTGGATTTCAATACTTAAAAATTTTCTAACAAAACTTTTCTTGAAATATTTCAAAGCTGGATACTTTTCATCTGTAAAGGCTTCTAAATTTGAACATTTTTTCGTTTGCAACGACTAAAGCTTGTTGGTTTGTTTTTTCAACCTAAAAGAATTCAAAAAAACATTTGGATGCTTTCCAGTTTGAAAGTACCTTTTATTGTTAGGTCGAGAAGCTACCAAATTTGGATATTCACAATTATCGAAAAATAAAATGCACTTTCTTCGGAATATTTTTTTATTTTTGGAAGCCATCATTTTTGACTATTTACCAACTTTGGAAGCTTTCAATCTGATCAACTTTCCCATTTTTCGCACTTCTTAATTTTCTAATCTTTGAATGGATGTTTTTCAGTTTTGCAGGCTTCCAAATTTTTACATTATCAAACTTAAAAAATTTCCGAATACGGCTGCTTGAAAATTTTGCGGATTGAATAATTTTCTTAGAAAACTCAGAAAACTTAGAAAACTCGGAAAAATTCAAAATGAAATTTTTGAAAGTTGAATGCTTCGACACTTGGTTGACTTCCAAATATGAAAAACTTTTCAAGTATTGAAAGCTTTCCAACTTTGAATGCTTTCCAATATGGATACCTTGCATAACCGAGAGTTTACAAATTTGAATCCAACCCGATTTTTGAAGGATTTTATAAAAATTATTTTTTTAAAAATTAAAGTCCTAAAGAAAGTGCAGATGAATAAAAGAACGACCAGATATGAAAGGCATAATTATGGGATAGTTACAATAAGTAACTATTGATACTTTATATGAGACAAGAATTTTGATACTAACGAACATCAAAAATTTTCAAATATGGCTTCCTAAAAATCTTGCGGATTAAAAGTCTGACATTTTCTTCACATTCTTCCAAAAGTTAAAACTTATCAAAATTTGAAAGCTTTCTAACTCGAAAAGCAATTTTCCGTTTTCAAAATTTACAACTTTATCGAAGCTTTAGATGTTCATCAATCTTAAAAGTTTCGAATTTGGAGGCCTTTGAAATTAAACTTTCCAATATTGAAAGGTTCCAAAGGATACTCTTTAAAATTTTCTTCTTCTTCAAAACGTTTTTGAAAGATTATCAAAATTATAAAAATAAAAATAAAATCTTTCGAAGTTGAATGCTTCCACATTTGGTTCATTTCCAAATTTGAAAAACTTTTCAAATATTAAAAACTTTCCAACTTTGAATGCTTTTCAATTTGGATGCATTCCAACACCGAGAGTTCACAAATTTGAATCCAATTCGATTTTTTAAGGATTTTATAACAATTATTTAAAAGAAAATTTAAGTCGTAGGGAAAGTGCGGATGAATAAAAGATCGACCGGATATTAAAGGTGCAATTATGGGACAGTTGCAATAACTGCCATTGATACTTTTTATGAGAAAAGAATTTTGATATTATCGAACTTCAAAAATTTCCAAATATGGCTGCTTAAAAATATTGCAGATTAAAAAATTTGCATTTTCTTCACATTCTTCCAAAAGTTAAAACTTATTAAATTTTGAAAGCTTTCAAACTCGAAAAGCAATTTTCCATTTTCAAAATTTAGAAACTTAACGAAGCTTTCGATGTTCATCAGTCTTAAAAGTTTCCAATTTGAAGGGCTTTGAAATTAAACTTTCCAATATTGAAAGGTTCCAACGGATGCTCTTTTAAATTTTCTTCTTCTTTAAAACATTTTTGAAGGATTAACAAAATTATAAAAATTAAAAAAAAGTTTAAAAGTTGAATGCTTCAACATTTGGTTCATTTCCAAATTTGAAAAATTTTTCAAGTACTGAAAACTTTCCAACTTTGAATGCTTTCCAAATTGGACCCATCTCGATTTTTTAAGGACTTTATCAAAATTGAAGTCCTGAGGATGAAACTGAAGTTTGCAACGTTTAAGTAAAACGAAAAATAATAAATGTCCTTACCTTAAATCTAAACCATGAATCTTGTAGACTTCGATAATCAATAATTGCAAAAAAAGTTTTATGCTTTTAGCTGTCGGGGAAAGAAGTCAATTTGATTTTTATTATTATTTTCCTGAAGATGACATGTTTTTAGATTTTCCCAACTTTTTTATATTAACTTTATAAAATGTTTATTATATTAGATATTATTTCCATTTAAAGAAAACATTGGAATTTGCACTACTTTTCAATATCTTCTTAAATAATTGACAAAATGACTTCATACAGGCTCACTTTATAAAGAATTTCCTCCCTCTGATTCTCGACTTATAATTTAAAAAAAAAATAAAGTAGAAAAAAGTAGATTTTCGATAGAAGAAAAAAATTCCCGATCCTAAATGAAATTCCCGGGTTTTTCTCGGTTTCTCAGAGTTGAATAAATTCCTAGGTTTTCCCGACTTTCCGGTCCGCTAGACACCCTGCAAGTTTCTTACCAGAAATGTAAGGCATGAATTTTGTAGATTTTGGTGGTATATAATTACAAAAAAGTCTTATCCCCCTAGCTGCCAGAGAAAGCAGTCGTTTTCCATCGCTAGGTTTCAAGCCCTAAACGGCCTAAGCGCCTGCTTTCCCCGACAGCTAGGGGGATAAGGATTTTTTGCATTTATCTGCATTTATTTGGTCTACTTAAAAATTTTTTTGATACTTTCTTATTAAGACTCAATGTTTTTTGAACTTATTTATCACATAAATTTAATAAATTACTTCATTTTCATTTCGAAACTTAATTTACAGAATGCAAAGGCACAGAAAAATGTAACATTTATGTGCATTATAGAATAGAAAAAAGATCAAATTCTACAACGCAAAATTGAATTGAATCAAATCAGAATTCAAACGGCAAAAGTAACTTCATTGGAAAATTATGAACGAAAATTGTGTTTCAACAACAACTAAAACATAAAAACATAACCATTTTTCAGCACTTTCATAACCTTATTAAAAATGCTATGTTTAGTTTTTTTTTTTTTAATTGAAACTTATCTAGTAATCTTCGGTTTTGGTCAGATTTTTCATAGTTGTAGCCCTTTTTTCAACTTTTTATGCTGAAATTCGAAAATTTTTGTTTAGAAAATCGACACTGGAGGTTTCGTTCATTTTCGCGGATAAATAACTCGTGGGAAAAAAAATGAAAAAATTCAGTATTTACAGTATATGTAGATCAGGTCCTCATTTTATCTTCCTGAAAATGGAATTTTTAAATATTTAGCGAACATCAAATTAGTTACTACCTTGTTTAAGCAAACCTCAAAATAGCAGTCTTTTGGGCTATTCTGAAAATTGATATTTCGGTAGAAAAAGGCTCGGGATCTAAGCAACATTTTCAGGGGGATAAAATAAAGACCTGATGTAGATATATTGAAAATCCTGGATTTTTTTATTTTTCTCCACATATCAGTTATTCAACCGCGAAAATGAACAAAACCTCCAATGTGTGGAATTTTGAAACGAAAATTTTCATATTTCAGCATCAAAAGTTGAAAAAGGGGCTAAAACTATGAAAAGTCTGACCAAAAATGAACCTTACGAGATAAGTTTTAATTTTAAAAACTAAGCACAACGATTTAAATAAGGCTATGAAAGTGCTGAAAAATAGTTACGTTTTAGTTGTCGTTAAAACACAATTTTCGTCCATTATTTCACATCAAAATTACTTTTGCATGCGTTAAATAAAAGTTCAAAGAGTGTAGAATGCGTCTGATTTGCTTCAATTCAATATTACATTGAAGAATTTGAGTTTTTATTTATTCTATAATGCACATAATTAGTGTCACTTTATTCTGTAGCTCTGCATTTTAAAAATCAAATGTCTGAATGAAAATAAAGTAATTTAATACATTTATGTGACAAATGAGTTCAAAAAACAACGATTATTATTGTAGCTAAGTATCAAAAATTTTAAATTTCGCCGCAACCCCACTAAATCTCAAGATATCGTTTTTGCTGCAATGGTATTCAATTTATACGAAAATATGTATCAATATAAAGAAACAAAAGTGTTCCATTCTTGGAGATTTTGTTGCAGATCAAATTTATACCTTCAGATTTAGTGTGATGCTTCACAATACGAACTAGAAAACCAGAAAATCATAAATTGAAATAATTTAAATTTTAATATTGAATAGCATTCTCATAATATAGATTACTATATAGATTCCACGGATAAATTAGACAGATTTTCTTTTTTCTTTCAGATAAAATCTAAAATGAGATGTAAAAATGTGACTAAAGTGACCTTTTCCTTTTAAAGACAAATAGTGAATTCTTCTGAAAACAGTGACTAAAAAGTGACTTGAAAAAAAGAGTGACTAAAAGTGACTTGAGTGACTGTGTAGGCAGCCCTGATTATTTGGTATCCAGCGCTACAATATTCATGCGTAGATTTTAGGTAAGGACATTTTTTGTTTTTCGTTTCAAAGTTGCATAATCAGTTTCATTCCTGAGGAAAGTGCACATGAATGAAAGAACAACCGGATATGAAAGGTATAATTATGGGACAGATAGAATAAGTAACCATTGATAAACGAGTTATATGAGAGAAGACTTCAGCTAGTCAATCGACCTAAACAAGATTGAGGATAACGAAGATTGAGCATTTCAGACCACCAGTAAAAGAATAGTAATAGAGACGTTAATAAACCTAAGACACGACCTCGGCGAGGTCAGCGTTCCCGAGTCATTGCACCTGCTCCTGACTTTTCCTGACGTTCGTTACTACATACCGTGAGTAAATGGATGACGGAAACTGCCACGAGGGAGTCTTTCCGTGCTCGACTCAAACTCAGCGGTTCTAAAATAAAAATTTCACTAGTGAAACTGTCCCTTCAAACTGACGGCTCCAATTTTAGAGGAACCAAATCTAGTAGGAAAAGGTTACAAACTCAATATTCTGAAACGACGGAAGTGAAGAATTTGAATCCTTATTTATCAAATTTCAGTGACAAAAAATTTGTATTTTTTTAAATGTTTCGAAATTCTGTCTTTTGACGAAGTTAAACTTTTGAAAATACCAATGCTATTTTTTGAAAGTACTTCCCAGATGACATAAAATATATTATAGGCTGCGTCTAATCAGTCCCGAATCAGTCCCGACAAATTGGCGGAGCTGAAAAAGGGAGGTCCGACGACTCAGCGCCGCCACTAAAGCAAAGTGACAAATGGAATGCGACATATTTTTTTGCTATTTTTATGACAAATAAAGTTTTTTTTTGCTCTTTAAACTTCCGAGAAAAAGGTGGCGGCGCTAGCTTGTCATCGACTTAGCACCGCCACCTGTAAAAACTCATTAAAAATGGTTATAATAAGAAAACCCGTTAGGGGAGATTTTTTTGATCTTTCTTTGTTCTCCGAAACCAATATTATAAGTCCAAAAAACTACCCCTAAGAGAAACATACAAACCCCCCGTGAAAAAAAATTGTCTAAAAAAAAAACAACTTTAAGCAATATAAAGATGATTCAGAAGATTAAATTTATTACTCTCTTCCTTAAAATTCACCTCTTTTACAATTCACTCCGAAAACTACCCTTCAACTTAATTGTATGTAGCGAAACTTACATATACTTATAGAAAACTCATAAAAAATTAAAATATTCAGAAAATACCTTCAAGAGATTTTTTTTGCTTTTTTTTGCTCTCCGATGACCAATATTACAAGTTCCGAAAAACTACCCTCAAGTAAAACATGGAGATAAATTTTTTATAAAGTGTAAAAACAACTTTAATAAATGTGAAGATGACTTAAAACTTTAAATTAATTACTCTTCTCTTTAAAATTCACCCCTTCACAATTCACCCCGAAAACTACCCTTTTACTTAAATGTATGTAGAGAAATTTACATATACTTAGAGAAACCTCATCAAAAACTAAAATGTTCAGAAAATACCTTCAGAAGATTTTTTTGCTCTTTTTTTGGTCTTCGATGGCCAATATTACACGTCGCCAAAAGTTACCCCTAAGTAAAACATCGTGATAAAAAAATTTCTAAAAGAGCAAAAACAACTTTAAGCAATGTAAAGATGATCCAGAACTTTAAATTTATTACTTTCCTGTCTAGAATTCACCCCTTTTACAATACACATCGAAAACTATCTTTCAACTTAAATGTATGTAGCGAAACTCACATATACTCATAGAAAACTCATCAAAAATTAAAATATTCAGAAAATACCTTCAGGAGATTTTTTTGCTCTTTTTTTTTCTCTCCGATGGCCAATATTACAAGGCCCACAAAACTACTCCCAAGTGACACATCGAGATAAAAAAATTTTCTAAAAGTGTAAAAACAACTTTAATCAATGTAAAGATGATCTAGAACTTTAAATTTATCACTGTCCTTTTCAGAGTTCACCCCTTTTACTATACACATCGAAAACTATCCTTCAACTTAAATGTATGTAGCGAAACTTACATATACTCATAGAAAACTCATCAAAAATTAAAATATTCAGAAAATATTTTCAGGAGATTTTTTTGCTCTTTTTTTTCTCTCCGATGGCCAATATTACAAGACCCACAATACTACCCCCGAGAGAAACATCGTGATAAAAAATTTGGTAAAAAAGTAAAACCAAACATTACAAGAGTTGAGAATTTTTGCATGTAGTTTACAGACCAAGTTTTTGGTATTATCTTCGGCTAAGTTTTATGCAGGTTTGTACTTTTGGTACCGTAAACATCGTGACTATCATTATTATTACTTATTAATAGAAAAATGCGTACTTTAAAAGTGTCTAAGAAGATCCTTTGTGATTTTCTTCTTAAAAATGGCAGTAAAGACATAGAGAATTTATTAAATCTCTTACAAACTGAGTTTGTCCTCGACTGTAATCACCGACTAGTAGTAAGTAATTATTTGTGTCGACACTTCTTTAGTTATTTTAAAAAAAGTAGAAAGAAGCTATGTATATTCAAAGCAACTTTGAGAAAAAGTTCGAAAATGGCTCAATATTGATTTTTTGTGTGGATTTGACAGAAATGAAAGGTAAATCAGGAAGAAAATCTAGAAATAGCATTTTCAAAGAATTTTCTGCCACAGAAAAGAGGCAGAAGTTGATGTCCATTGAAGAAGCTTATGGGGCTATAGAGATTCAAGAAACATTTCTTCGAATATTGAGAACTACTGGAAGGAAGAAGTTAGTAAATAAAATAACAGCTCTCTTAGACAATTGCGATGAGAGCCTTGACATTTCAGGTAAGTCTGATGTAGAACCAATTACTGCATATTCGCCGATAGAGGTTTTAGGTTTAATCGAAGATGTTAAATTATCCAGATACCAATACCAAATCATTCAATTACAGGCCAAATCCAGAAGTGCAGACATATATCCTTTCATGCTACCAAGTCGCCGAGTCAAAAAAAGAATGCTATCCATCACATATAGAGGTAACGAAAACAGGAGCCAGAAACAATCTTCAATCTCTGATTGATCATTCAATACAAAGAATCTTCGAAGATTCCGATTTCTACCTTCCAACCATAGGTGAAAAAGAAAACAAGAAACTGCGAACTTCTTATCAATTATGGTTGTGATGGATCCAGTAATCTAGGAAGATATGATCAGAGATTTACTGACCCTGATTCTTTTGACGCAAGTATCTTCATAATATCAACGGTGCCACTCTGTTTAAAGGACACTGAAACATCAGCAGTAATGTGGAACAATCCTCACCCAGCATCATCTAGACGTTACATACCAATTGCATTCTAATTTGCCAATGAGACGAAAGAAAGAACGAAAATGGAGATCAAGATCATCAGGGATCAAATGAACAAATTGAAACGAACAAACATTACGACACCCAATGGAGTGTTGGTTGTTAAAGTTGAAATAAAATTGACTATGGTGGACGGTAAAGTTTGTCAGGCTCTGTCTGACATACCATCAGCTGCATCATGCTACATTCGCAAAGCCAAACCGTCGGAAATGAATCATCTACAGCAAGTGAGGCACAAGACAGAAATTACCTCAAATTTTGAATTTGGTCTCTTTACCTTACATGCCTGGAATAGATTTATGGAGTACATAATGCATATGCCTATCGATTAGAATTTTGAAAATTTCGTGTAGTAACTGATAAGCAAAAACAAATGAGAGATAATGCCAAGAAACGAACTTGCAAAGAATTCAAAGTAAAGGTAGGTATAACTATAGATCAACCAAGGCAAAGATCAGAAACCTCCAATGATGGGAACATTGCAAGGAGGTTTTTCGCAGATAAACCGAAAACGGCTAAAATAACCGGAGTTGACGAAACACTAATTGAAAGGTTTAGTCAGATTCTGAAGATGTTAGCTAGTAGCAAAGAAATACCTTCACGTTTTTTTGATGATTTTTCTTTCAAAACAGCAAAACTTTTCGTAAGCCTATATCCTTGGTACTATATGCCTTCATCAGTTCACAAAAAACTGCATTTTTTTGTGCTAAAAGTTGTTCGGTTAAAAGCGCAGTCAGATTATTAGTAATCGAGCATTTTCAACCCTACGCCACAGAAAAAAAACTTTCATTATGAACTTAAAATGGGTGTCAAAATGTTCTGACGCAAAACTGAACGACAATGCATTTATATTGCGCAATACGAACACTAAAAGCAATTCAATTGTTTATCAATTTTGACATTGCCCATGGTAGCGAACCATGGTTCAAAATTTGTGAGAAAATGATCTGAAATTAAATTGAAACCCTAGTTTTTTCTGTGCTTGTCACAAAATTATACCCTCGAGTTACACCCAGAAAAATATTTGGTTGACATTAATAAAATTTTTGTTGATTCAACTCTAGAATATGGGTATTATATGGTCAACAAAATATTTGGTTGACACAAGAAAAATTTTTGGTTAGTAAAATTTGCTTGATTATACCATATCTTTTGGTTGATCCAAGCAAATACTTCGGTTGACTCAAGTAAAAATTTTGGTTAATCCAAGGAAATATTTTGGTTGATACAAGGGAATATTTTAGTTGATTCAAGTAAGTGTTTTTCTTGGACTAAGAAAAAATTTTGGTTCATATTCAAATAATCTTGCTTATTTTTCACTTAATCACGCAAAAACTCATATTTTTATCAAGATTATTCATAAAATAATAAATTTTTTCTATATAAAATAATAAATTTTCTTTTCCAGACTGTAGAATGTAGATTGTAGACTGTAGAATGCTCTCTTATAGTACTTGGTAGATTCAACCAAAAAATTTAGTTCAATCAATAAAATATTTTTTGAAATCAACAAAAAGATTTTACCTAAAAACTTGTATTGATTTAAGCAAACGAATCTGGTCAACTTGACAAAAATTTTGTTAATTTAACCAAAATATTTCTTGAAATCAACCAAATGCTGTCAACAAAACTATTTTGTTAAATGGAGAACATTTTTTTGCATAACAATGCATAAATCTGTATTTTAATTTTAAATCATGTTTCAAATCAAGTTGATGTCCCCAGGGATGGACTAGTCGTCCCGAAACTTTAGGACAACTAGCCAAACTTATAAAAAATATTTGTCTACTCATCCCGATTTTCGGGACGACAAGACATTTCGTATGTTATATTCAATGCGGGCTTCAAAATGCTCTTTGGAACAAAAAAAGTACCAAAAAAGTATCTGCCTGAAGAAAAAAGTATCCTCAAAAGTGAAAAAAAAGTAAAAAAGTAGCCTTTTTAAATTAGTCAAAAATGAGTTTTTTAAATAAAAAAGTAGTGTAAAAAATACTTTAAACTAAAAAAAACGTGTATGAAAAAAATTCTTTCACACTTTTCTGTATGAAAAATTGCATCGAACAAGAAGATGATCAGAGTTGAGATTTTTTCTTAAATCGCATAAATTCCCTATGGTGAGTCCATTAGATTAATATTAATTTGCCAAAACATTATTAGCCAATGGCGACCCGTTTTCGAAAAAACGACTTTCTTCCAAATTTTTTTCTTATAAATTGAAATGTACGAGTATACTTATGAAATTCTCATGTAAAATTATGTGAATGTAACACTTTTCTATCAGAAAAGACAAACTTTCAAGTTATACATGAACTTTCACTAAAAAAAAATCGATTTTCAACCAAAAAAGATTTTAATTTTAAATCAAAAATAGATGAATCCTCAACCAAAACAGATGAAGTTTCAAACCAAAAAGACAAATTTTAACGAAACAGTTGAATTTTCAACCAGAAAAGATTTTTCAGTCAAGAAAGAAAAGCAATTTCAACCAAACTGTTAAGTTTCCAGCCAAAAAGACGAAGTTTCTGCAAAGCAGTTGAATTTTCGATCTGAAAATATAAATTTCCAACAAAAAAGGTTACTTAACGCCCAAAAAGATAAATTTTCAAACCTAAAAGGATGACTTTTTAACAAAATTGTTAAATTTTTAACAGAATTATTAAATTCTCAACCACAGAATAAGATTTTTAATCAGGGAGTTTATTTTTCAACCCAAAAAGATTAATTTTCAACAAGATAGTTGAATCTTCAATAAACCAGATTAATTTTCAACCAAATAGTTCAACTTTCTACCAAAATACTTGAATTTTCAACCGAGAAATTCAATTTTTCAACAAAACAGTTGAACTTGCAACCTAAAAAAACGAATTTTTAATGAAATAGCTGAATCCTCAACCAAAACAGATTAATTTTTTAACAAACAATTAAATTTTTAACCAAAAAAGACGATTAGAAAGAATTTCCTAAAAGAGATGCAGTTTCAGATCAAAAAGACGAAATTTAACAAAAGAGCTAAATTTTCAACCAAGAACGATTTTTCAGTTTAGTGAGAAAAAGAATTTAAAACGAATTGTTGAAGTTTCAAGCCAAAAAGACCCATTTTCTACAAAGGAGTTGAATGTTCAACCCGGAAATATGAATTTTCAACAACAAAGTTAATTTCCAACCAGACAGTTTAATTTTATACCAAAACAGTTGAACTTGCAACCAAAAAAAATCGCAAAACGACGAAATTCAACTAAAATGATGGATCTTTAACCAAAAAAATAAATTGCAAGCTGCTAAAAATGCAATTCAAAATTCAAGACTTTTTTCACACAAAAATTTTCTGGATTGAAATTTTTATTTCATAAATTGTCATGTAAAATTATCTGAATATAACATTTTTAACACTTGTTTTTAATACAAAATTCGCTTTTTCTTAAATTTTCAACTGTTGAAAATTCAACTACATATTAAAAATTAAAGAAAATTGAAAACTGAATTTTAAACAGTTGAATTTTCAATTGTTGAAAATCGAAGAAAATTTAAATTTGAATATATATATATATATTGTATATATATACTGCGCCTTCTCATTTTAAGATTTTATAAGAAATTCATCGACTTTTCTATTTTGATTGATTTCCAACTTTTTTCAGATGGAGTAGTTTCCTCAGACATACCTCTCTCTCATTTTTTATTTTTAAAAATTGAAATTTGTTACTACGATCAATTTTTTCCATCACTTTACTGAAAAAAGTAGCAAAAAAGTAGCCTTGCCTAAAAGAAGTATCAAAAAAGCAGAAAAGTTTGGAACTTCGAAGCTTGCCAATTGTAACTGTTTAAAATTTTCTGCAAAAGCAGTGGACTCGTCCCTTATATTATAATCAGATTTTTTTCTAATTATTCGTTGAGTTAAGAGTGATTAAATTAAATAATACTAATCGAACAACAAGTTCTTATTCCAGTGCTTGAAAGTTCGATTTACATCAGAAACTAAAAGGTTTCAAACTTTTATGCAAAAATACAAAACTTTTAAAATCAAAGGATTGGAATTGAAATTTTATTTCTATTTTTGAAGCATAAAATTTCAAATCATAAATTATTCCGACACTCTAATTTTCAGTAATTTAAAGCTTTTTGAGATATAAAAACATTCAAGGATTCTTTTAGTCTGAAATATTTCGAAAAAATAGCTTGAACATTCACTGTGATAAACATATTTTATTTATATTCATTCTAGAAAGTTTGCGAAGCTTTCTATCTTAATTTTTTCCAATAAATATTGAACTGCTTGCAAATTTAACGTATTTTAGTTTTCCTTTCTTTTAAAATTGGACACCCATTCATAAATTATTTTCCGATAGAAAATATTATCAATCTAAACTGTTAGAAAAAAAAACAATTTTCATCACACTGAAATTTCATAATTCTTTTCTTTTTATACTGAAAATAAAAAATACTATTACTAGCATTCCAGTTTCAATTTTTTTCGAATTCGATTTTCGAAACTTCGAATTTTTTTATCTTATTAATTGTAAACCCGATAAAATTCAAATATCGTCAACTTTAATTTCGAACACCATCATATATGAACATTTTGTGATCTCATGAATGCTTATCATTAAAATTTTTAACCTTTTCTCAATAAAGAGAATACCGCACAGAATTCACAAAATATTTTGATTAACTTCCCATAAAAAATACGACCTTCTTACAAATTTTTGAGGGAGAAAAATAATAGGGTCCTAAAATCGAGGGAATCTAACAAAATTTTCAAAAATTTGACTATTCAAAAAACTTTACATTCGCATATGAAAAAGTGCCGTCATAGTTTTATGGATTTTTTTCTATGAAATCATATTTAGCACAAAGTATTTATATCTTTGCGATACAATTTTTAATAAGATTTATGAAGTTTACCTCACGCATTTAAAACTTGATAACAGATTTATGTCAAGGCTGAATGAAAATAAATATCACCTACTAATTTTTCCAACTAGAATTGACTCGAATTCTAACACATTTTACAAAACGTCAATAATTTCTAATTTATTATGTGAAACAAAATTTTGAATATCCAAAATATCGTGGAGAAAATAATGAGTGATTAATGAGGAATGTTTTACGTGACTTATGTTCGTGATGTGTGTAAACCTCTGCATGTGATCAGAGACACAATCTGAAAATCATTTATTGGAATGCAAACATTCTTCGTGGTAGAAAAATAGGAATTTGCAACATAATTCATTTCGACTATTATTATTAATGAATCACATTTTTAAATCGTTAAAACAAGGATATTATATGGTTGAAAACAAAATGTTGGAAGTTTGGGTATAGCACTGATTAAATAGGAAGAATTTTGACAGGGATTTGAAATTTATAATTGATTTCACAGTTTATGTTGAAATTAAAAAGAGTGAAAGGCCTGATTGAAACAAAAATAACTGGAATTAATAGCAGAACTTGATTTTAAATTGTTATACTTTTTCGAAACTAGAATTGAAACTTATATAATTTCTTCGTATTTCTTACTAGCCAAAAAATTCCATGTGACATAGCTAATTCAAATATATGAAAATCCAAGAGTCGAAGATACAGTTGGACTCTTTCAAAAATGAAAAATACTTTTTAAAAATATATTTTAGTTTTGTTGATTTGATTTTTCAGTATTTTTATGTTTGAACTATAAATTTTTTTCCTAGCAGATAAGAGTTTATAGAAGTCCTCGACAAACGGCTCTGAGGTGTACATAGATAATTTATTTTCCGAATCGACGTGAGCTAAACTTAGAACTATTTATCATTTCCATACGCAATTTTTAGCTGTACACGTCACCATTATGCCCTACTTTCACACGGCTTTATTAAACGTACTTTCATCATAAAATTACTGTAGAAAAGGCTTTTGAAGAAATTGGAAAGCAGTTCAGCTTTCAAATTTCAAAACTATTCAATTTTGAAAAACTTACTTAAAGGCTTTCCAACTTCGAAGGCTTCTTAATTTAAATTTCTTCCAAGGTTGAAAATATCTTTAGCATCCTTCGATTTTTAGTATCATTGCAAATTTTCAAGCTATCAAACTTTAAAGGCTTCCGTTTTACATTACGTACCATTATAGGCTTTCAATCCCCAAAAACTTCGCAGCAAAAAAAGATTTTTCAGAAAGTCGGTCTTCTTTTAAAAGAAAAAAATAGGTTTGATTTAAGTTGTAATAAAATTAGGTTATAACAAAAATCAGACTTTTTTCCGTGTTATAAAACTTATAATTCTTTAATGTAAATTCATTCAAATGATTAAAAATTAACTTTTTTTAAAAATTAAATGAATAATTTGATTCAATTGAATTGCATTTCATTACTATTGAATTAGGCCACAGGCTCTTATGTTCGTATGGAAATAGTAAATGCAAAAAGAAATATTGAAGTTACCTGTTGCCTGAATTTCCATGATACGTAAGGGTAATTTCGTCAACAAATAATAGCAAATAATGGCTCTGTATAATCCATTATTCAAGTTTGAAGACGAGAATTTGTCTGACTTTAGCGGCCATGACATTCATCCTAAAAATTAGCTAACTTCCAGACCCAAGGAAAAATAACCACTATTTCCGTGTGTATGTATATCGCTGTCTAAAGGTACGCTTTTTGACAAGGTGAGGATGTAAATTTTATATTGTGTCACCAAATATCCGAGAAAACAGTCGAAAAAACCAGTTTTATTGGTAGCCAATATATTGTTTCTCAACTAAAAATTTGCAGGACTTTTCCAGGTTTTCCAGGACAAGAAAATAAATTTTTGAAGGTACTTTTTCTAATTATTACAGTGAACTTTATTGGAAAAATATGTATAATTCAATGTATAAAATTCTTTATAAATTATACATAAACTTCAGTAGGAAATCCGAAATCCGAGAGGTGTAGAGTATTCTATCATTACGTCACACTGTGTCGATAATGTCAAATATAGACTTAGACTCATTTGAGAAATTCAAAATAGTGTCAATAGTAGCGTCAATTTTAAAAATAGTATCAAAATACTGTCACGCAATTTTTTAAATAATATATGGGGGAGTTAACAATTTGTGAATTCTGGTATACAATACACAACTTCCATAAAATCACGTGAAATTCTTTCGAATTTTTTAAAATACTCTAAAAGTTTTGAAATCTCTTGAAATCCTTTAAGAACTCCTTGAATCTGTTGGGATCTTCAAAAATTCCTGGAAAACTCGTAAATTTTTTAACATCCTTTAAAATCAGTAGAAATCCCTTGCAACCTTTTCAACATTATTGATAACCTGGATACCTTTTTGAAATCCTTCGAAATTTTCCGAAATCCGACGAAATTTTTTGAAAACCTTTTGAATTTTGAAACCTCGTTAAATTCATTGGAATCTTTTACAATAACCTAAACTCTTAAAAATCCCTTGAAATTGATAAAATCCCATAAAATCTAATAAATCCTCTTGAAATCTTTTGCAATATTTGATATTTTCTAAAATTCCTTGAAATCTGTTGAAATCTACAGAAATCTATTAAAAACCCTTGAACTTTGTTGAATTCCTCTTAAATCCCTGGAAAACTCTCCAATTTTTTTAAATCCTCTTAAACCTCTAAAACTTCTTTACAATCTTATGGAATCTAACGACGAAATTTTTCGCACTTAAAAAAAAAACAAAGAATCTAACGATCAAATTTGGACATCACACTTTTAAATGCTCCCATTTGAATAAGAAAAAAACAATATAAAAAAAGAGGAAAGAAAAAGAAAGCAACCTCCGAATCCCCTTCCTCTTTTTTTTCTCTCATATCTTTTAATTTTATTTCCTTAATTACAGTAAAAAAGCATTTACAAAAAATCTACTAACATTTCGGTGCTTATTGGTAGCTTTTTCATAAATTTTTTTTTATTTTGATTTTAAAAAAAGACGAAAGAAAAAAAGAAGGAGGGGTATTTGGAGGTTGCTTTCTTTTTCTTTTCTTTCTTCTTATTTTGGGTTTTTCAATTTGAATGGAGACATTTAAGAGTGTCTTATCCAAATTCGATCGTTCGATTCTTGTTTTCTCTTAATTTCCAAGAATGTCATGGTTAAATTTGAATGTTGGAGTTATAGAAAAATTTAAATTTTGATTTATTCTGAATTTCATTTCTCAAATTTTTTTTATGGACTCTTGAGTTCTCTTGAAATCCTATGAATTTTTCAAATACACATTGTAAAATTTCTCGAAATTCCTTGTACAGCGTACAACAACTTTAAGTCTTAAAAAAATTTTTTAATTACTTTAAAAATGTTTAAATCTTTAAAATTCTCTGAGAGCCCATAAAATCCCATGAAATCCGTAGGAATCCGTAAAAATCCCTTGAAATCGCTAGAAGTCCTTTAAAATTTCTTTATATTTCATTTACTCCCTAAAATCGCATGAAATCCTTTTAAAATCCCTTGAAATTTTTGAAATCAGTTGAAATTTCTTGGAATCTTGTAAAATACTCTAAAATATTTCAAATTCTTTAAAATCTATTTAAAATATATAAATCTTGAAAGTCCTTGGAAATCCTATAACATCGCTCAGGTTTGGTAAAACCCCTACAAATCCCTCGAAATACTTCGAAATCCCTTATCCTTAATTAATTATCCTGTTTTTTGTTTTTTATTTTAAATTAAATTTTTTTTAAATTAGTTAATTATCCTGAAATTTGTAATACCTATTAAGATGTCTAAAAGAATCTTAAAAATTTTGGATATTCTCTGAAATCAGATGAATCTTCGTGACATCTCTTAAAATCCCTTGAAATCTTTGAAATTCTCTTCAATCCCTTGGAATCTTTTAAAATACTCTAAACGCTTTGAAACTCCAAAAAAATCCTTTTAAAATCTTTGAAATCTCTTGAAATGTTTTGAAAATTTTTGAAATCAAATATGATATGGCAGATATGTTATTTTAGCCAATCAGCGAAGAAGTTTGAAAA
>JAUMHM010000089.1:5659349-5685650 GCA_032362435.1 Melikaiella ostensackeni | reverse complement strand
GTGTCAATCCTATCCGAGGCTACATTATTATTTGTATTATTCATTGTTAAAAGTATACACCCGACCACAGCTTGATGCGAGAAATTTATTTTTTAAGTATAAAATCATGTCTAAATTGAGCAGCTAAATCATTATAAGGTGGAGTGTCCTTTCATAACGTCAGTCCCACCAAATTTCAGTCGTGCAAAGGAAAGTATGAAAACCAAGCCAGAACCAAAGGAGTTATGATTGGTTTGTGTTGTATACCCAGGAGGGCACCAGTCTCCTGCAGTTTGCTCTCTAAAATGGAAAAAGTCTATTGCCCACTACACATAAAGAATGTTCGAAAACACTGAAGAATTTTGTGAAATACGCGCGTAGATAACGGACAGAATTTTTAAATTTACTTTTCAGAAAAGCGATCTATTCTCGACACCGCACGTTGGCGACTACTTTTAAAGCGAATCCTCGAGTAGAAATTTGAAACCGTGAATATGGTGACCGACGAGATTTTTGAAATGATTTTCTCCGTAATTTGAGAAACTGTTCTCTTTCAAATCTAAGGCATTTATTTACCTTATGTTTTGCATAGCATCAAATATTACAAGTACAATACTCATCGTAAAATAACAACCTTCTAGGATGGGATTCCTTATCGTTTTGAGATTCGATCAGAAATCTCATCAATTCGTGGTTTTCTCAGCTAATTATTTTTTCCGCGGCGCCGTCTGAACTATATACCAAAAAGCGGCCTTCGCTCGAATTTTGAGGTTTTTGTACGCCGTTGAAAATAGGTTTAGAAAATTCTTACTTCTTTTTCTTGCACATTTTCCAGTTTCAACTTTTCCCCTTTCTTTGTTTATGCATTCTGGACTTACAATTATGAAAATTGGGGAGCAAACCGAAAGGGGTAACGTGAGATACCGATGTATCTCAACTTATACGGGCATTAGAGGTTTCCCGAGGGAGTGGCCCTTTTCGAGAATTCTTGTCCGAATGAAGAAGCTCGCTAAACTGACATGATCATTCTTGATCGACGCTCTTCGTAGTTGCCCTGCCAGTTTTTTTTTGAGAGGGGAATATTGCGTACTAACATATTATGGTTTGGTGAAATGGAATGGTGGGAAAGAAAGAATAGAATATCGACCTGTTGCTATGTGCAGTTTTATTGCAAATTCATTAAAAGTGTAAAATGCACTGAAAATTTTCTATTTTCTTTTAGCGTTAGAGAGCTATTGAATTGAGCAATAGAGAATTCCGCTGAGATAGCTTTTGAATTCATTTTTCAATTATTTCTGATAAAATAATGTAATTTTTTTATTTATTTCGGGATATAATGGAAATGTCTCACGCTTCCTTCCAAATTTGGAAATATATTGTTTGAATCTTTCTTGGTCCACCTTGGTATGTTTTAGCTAGCTCGTCCACTGCAATTATCATTTGGAAATTCAAAATTATTATCTTCAATGATAACTTTGAATTCATTATCCAAGGGGTGGGGGGGGGGGGTTAACAAACCACACCGGATTTTTAAGGTATCGTCCTCGATAGCGATGATGGTTAAGAAAACTCAGACTCCGTCATTCTCTCAGATTTTCCTATTTTTTATAATATCTTTTCTTTAGTCTTGTTTATATATATATATATATATATATATAATTTACTTAAAAGTTTTCCTTTCGAGAATTAATTCTTTGAATTTCTTTTATGCACTTAACTTGCGTCTTATCTCGCTGAGGGGGTGGATCCAGTTGCAGAGTTGACGAGCCAGGTCCGAAATTGGGACTATTCTTAGGGTGCCCACAGCCTAGTCTCTCTCCGAGATTTTCTAGATATGGAGTGCCGCACCTTGTTTGAGAATTTTCCAGCCAAGATCGGGACGCCGTAGGTCTTTTTCTAAAATTACTATATTTTTTTCAATATTATTTCAGCCTAAATTTTTCAGTTATGTTTCCATTTTGCCTTTTTAGGGTCAAATAGTTTTTAAAAATATTTTTTTATCAATCTTTTTCATTATTATCCATATCATTGTTCTGAGTGATTATTCATATTTAATAAATAGGAATTTTTTTCAAACTTGAGTTTCTCCTCTTGTTTGGCGGAGGAGGAACTCAAAGTGGGTCTGCTTAGTTTTCAATAATTTCCTTTCGCAATTTACCTCCATACGTTCGCGCGGGCGGTCAAGTGACCGCCTTTTTGGAATTTCGAATGAAGCGCTCACCAGAGAACTTTGGGAGAGGCGGGATGGGCATGTATTCTTTATTTATCCTTACGACCGCTAGTTCCGGCACAAGTTAGGTTGACCCCCCACCCCCTTATCCCACTCAGTTTCAAGTTACAAGTGTCCAGTTATGTCCTTTCTTTCAAGTGGCCTTTGTTGAAGTTAATGCTATAAATTTATACTTCTTCATGTGCCAGAGTTACCTCTTCATGTGTCAATTATACTTGGGCATATTCTAGTTTTATTCTAGTTTCATTGAAAAAAACTATATTTTTCCCGAAAAAAAGTTGAAAAAAAAATTATTTCTCAATCTAGAATCTATATTATGTTGATAGCTTACTATATGTTGTTTAAATAAAGAATTTTGATCAAAAAGGTGTTTGCCGAGTCGTATCAGAGTTCCTTTGCCTTCATGGCAGTGAATCATTCACGGAAAGTAGAGAAAACAGCATGATAATCATGAAAAAACGTGGGCGGTCAACTGACAGCCCGCGCGAGCGCCGGTGTGACTGCAGTTGGCACGAACGCATGAAGTTGAACGTTGATTCAACGTTGGCCTAATGTCGAATCTTCGTTGGCTTAACGTCGATTCACAGATTGATACCTTCATATTACTATGCTTTAGCTTTTAACAGAAACAGTCTAGGCGTACTTGGAGAAAATATCTACTACTGTGAGTAAATACTTGTAGCTATTATTCTCGTGGGAATAGAGTAGCATTTCAACCAAATCTGCCTGTCAAGTCTCGTCTGTACTACACACTTGCACGCGACGACGTGGATATTTCTTCCTAGCAGGCTTATGCAGTTCTGTGACTACTATCAATGTCGCGCATTGAATCATCATTGGTTCAACATTGATTCATCGTTGGTTCATCGTTGGCGAAAAGTTGATTCAACATTGCACAAAATCGTTTACTGGAAGACTGCACCCCATACAAATGGGACAAAACAGTTGTAGAGCGTCTCTTCAAATGAACACTATTAGGTTTGTACTATGTTTCTTCATTATATTTTACCTTACTTTGAATCCTTGCTATTCATGTATTTTTACAAACAACTGGAACCATAGTTTTTAAAATTCAAAAACTACACTTTGTGCAATCAAATCATACCGTTTTCCTCATTCCAACTCAGAAATTTCCCCGAGAATTTTCAAACTACACTCCTCTTTCCAACTCAGAAATCTTTCCGAAAATATTCAAACACTTCTCCCCTTTTCAACTGGGAAAAGCTGAGGAGAAGGCGGATGGGCACCATTTACCCAGCTGCGGCTGGGTAAATAGTGGACTATGAGCAAACGCTTATGGTTACCATTCTAATGATGTACAAGCTCGAGGACTATCAAGACGAACCTATCGGTAGTGAATTCTGCGAGCATGAACTTCTTAGAATCCAAGATCCAGATATATACCTTGGGGAGAAGGTCCTGAAGAAATGAGGAAATACAATATTTTGTGAATGGTTGGGCTATGATAATTCACATGACAGCTGAATAGACAACTCAGACATGTAATCAACTCTACTCTTCATTAAACCAAAGTTGAATCAACGCTGAATCAACGTTGAAATAACGTTGAATCTACACTATCACCTAATGTCTTATATTAAGTCTACGCTTGTCCTAACTAGAAAAAAGGTTCTGAGAAATAAAAGAAAGAGTTAATATGTATATTGTTGTTTTATTGAAAATATTTACAATTATGTAATCTCTGTGAATTGAAATATGTGCAATAACTGTAATTACATTCGTAAATTTTCTATACAATAGAAAGTTTCGTGATTAGTCAATTTATATTTAAAGACATAAAAATCTTCGCACTCATCATTTGATTGTTTTCTATTACTTTGATTTAATTTGATAAGCGATGGTTGAATTCGAATTTCACACCCGAATGAAAAGAATAGCAAACCATAGTTACCTCATGTCACGTTGTACATTCCCATTCCTGGTCGCGGTTTGATAGATGAGAATAAGCCTTAAGAAACATTCTATTAATGATAACCCAAACGTGACTTTGGTTCGCATGCTTTATTGACACATGTTTTAACATAAAGGGCCTACAATAAACAATGGCAATTTATCATATGTTTTTCTCACAAGTTTTATTCAACAAATTTTTACAGTTTCATAGAACAAGAATGGATATAGTGATACAAAATAAAAATTTGTCTTTAATTTCGTTTTTGTTCTTAATTTTTTCAAATTTCAAAATGTCAAGCTTTTCTTACATTCACAATACTATCCATACGGAAATTTCAATCTGGATATTATGCATAATCAGTTTGCACTATTGTACGAGATATATACAAACTTTCACGCAACCTACTTTGGGAAAGAGTCTGAACCGATGTTGCGAAAAAGCAATTTCAACGAACACGTCCCACTGATTGTTTTAGATTGTTCGAAGTAAAATGAGTTTCTCAAACAGGCTTCAATGGATGTTCGTTCGCAATTTGAATCTGCAGACAATTTTCCCGCTGAAACATCAGCCTACTGTCTAATTATACATGATTGTATTATCCAGTGCCAAATTATTAGTGGTGGGGTGAAGAAGTTGATTTAAGGGCTGCATTTTCAACGTTGGACTTTAGTCAAAGATCGTTGGGTTTAAATCGAATTTCTGCGATAGCCGCCCATCGTTGGGTTGCATTCTTTAAATTTCGTGCAATCTCGTCTCTTATAACACTAGATAGATAAGTATTTTACGTATAGGTTAAATTCAATCGACTTGAATTTTGGTAAACTAATATTTAAGAAAGTTATAATAGAACAAATCAGAAAATTAAAATCAGGGACAAGGAAATCTGTCGTCGGTCGGTCTTGCAGGGCTCAAACTAATTGATCGAACCATAATTTTCTAAGTTCATGTGAATCATTTCCTCTTAAAATCGTTCGATTGGTATGGTTTCTTTATTTTGTTTACGAGTTATAATAGAGATATGCTGGACATTAAGGTAAGTATGTTCGGTTGCGGTTTCTAATATTTCTACTTCAACGAAAGCTTGATTGCCTTTACACATAAAAACTTGGATTTCAACAATTGTGTTGGACGCAGGAAGTGTAATGACGTTATTTGGTTTTGTAGGACGCGAGTATTTCAGGCTACGATGAACCGTGTCTTTGCATACGCAGCAGTTGTAGAGTATGTCCCCGTTTTCTAGTGTTCTTACTCTTCCAGGAAGTACGGCTTTTCGGCGGATTATATTTTAGGACTGCACGTACTGGAAAAAAGGCTCTCGAAAAATTTTAAGCAGGCTTCGGATTGATGAAAAATTTGTTTATAAGTAGGCTTGAAACTGATTTTTTCAAGCATTTGTTTTGCTACTTGATCATATAGTCCTCGTGGACCTGTAATCTGTTGTTTGATTTGAAAGATCGCACTTTCAGAAGCGAAAGTTAAAGAAGCCTATAATGGGCAGGACACTCTGACACAATTGACCAAATACCTGTAGAGTAAAGAATGAACGGTAGAGGTCATAAGTTGTTCGCCATACAGTTCCTGACAACGAACAACAAACATGAGCGAGTCTTCTTCACATTGACGAAGTCCTGTCTGTGTAATTGATTTTTTCAGGAGTAGAGCTAAATTTTGCAGATGCTCACTCTTTATTTCCCTAATACCGCTGGCAGATAGAATTTCTTGGTTACACCGTGTCTCCCACAGTTGCTTAATAAGACCGAATAAAAGTGCATGCAAGTATGTAATCGATGGGGAATCTCCAAACGATGTTGAAATCCATTAACATTATCAACGCAGAGTCTCCAACTTAGCTTCCGATTCTCGAACAGGATAATGCGCATCAGTATCATGGTTTCCCTCTTCATAGTACAAGCTGCATCTAGAAAATTCACTATATTGTACACGATTTTGGATGACTGGACCATCGACTGTGTCGACGCAGCATAGTAACGGAAACAATTTCATTGTTATTATATCTCCATTTCGGTTAGTGATTGAAAACCCTTCTTCTTTCAATTCATCAGTGTTTCGCAGAAATTGTTGCACATACATTTTTCTCATATATATATTATTCATTTATTCATTAAGTAAACATTAAAATTTCAGTAAAAATATCTGAAAACAAGTGAAGGAACTAAGAAAGCGAAACTTGAAGTTGCAGGAAATATTTTTTGATGATGATGGTAAGCTTTAAACAGAAAAATGCTAATATTTTACTTTCATTACTTAATGATGTATGTAATATTTTAATTTCTGTTGTATTTGTATTTCACAGTTAACAAGGAGAATCTGGTATTGAAAGCGACGAATACGAAGATCGGAACAATCAATAAAAAAAGGAACACCTCGCACAATGAGGAGAACCTCTGGGTGGAAAGAGAAAAATGGGATGCAAGTGTTCTTAATTCAAATCTAAGTCCATCGTTTTTTGCCAGAAACTTGTCCAGAAGTTACTTCGGAGAAGATGTGTTGACTCGAAGCCACTCCCTATGGAGAAGCTGCAAACAGAGGCCCACATCGACATCGAAATCCAAAAAGCTCTTCAGATCCTATCGCTTTACAGGCAATGCAGAGTATCATATTTTTCCTCCTCTACTTGTGCTATTCTATTTTATATTATTTTTTTAAAATTACTCGTATTTTTTATATTTTTTTTCTTTTTTTTATATTTCTTCGAACCCTGGGAAAAAAATCCTCTATCCACCAATGATAGGCGCTGAGATCATGCAAAAGAACAACAATGATAATAACCTATATAGGGAAGTTCTGTAACGACCTACGCAAACTGGAAAAAGACAAGTCGAATAATAGAGGGAACGAGACAAGATGCAAGCGAAGAAGAGTTGGTAAGACGGATTTACAATTAAATTTAATTTCGAAATGAAATAAAAATACATGTCTTAATTCAATTTCAAAATGTCTCTTAGAATTTTTAGATTCCCTTCCTCCTGAAATGGAATCACTAGAGCGACAGTGGGTAGAAAATGTAAGGTCTGGTAACAAGAATACTACTTTGGAACAAAGCGTTCAAATAAATCAGGAAGAATGCGGAAAGAGAGAAGGAGAAAGGCAAAGATGAGGGTGGAAACGTAGAGATCGTAGAGGATCTTGATCATCTCGGCAATAAAAGCCCATCCAAGAAGATGGAAACTGACGATGAGGACAGCGAAAATATGATTACGGGTATCTAATCACTTGAAAGTCACCTCGTTATTATTATTTACGTTTCAACGTAAAAAACTTCAATTATCATTTCATAAGCAATTCAAAGTATAATATATTTTCATTAGTGGAACGTTACAAATGTATTGATATTGTACAAATTGTCTTTCTATGTTATAATTTTTGTTTTTATTTGCACTCGAGATTTAAATCTGCATTTTTTTCCCCTAAAGTAGTAATGCCTACCGTTAAAACTTTGGAAGTATTGTATTAGACATCCAATGTTTCGAAAACTCCATAAAATAATTGTCGGGCGACAAATTGTCTTTCTACGTTATAATTTTATTTCTATTTGCATTCGAGACTTGAATCTGTAAATCGTTTTTCTTGTGAGTAGTAATTGCTATTAATAAAACTTGAGAAGTATTGTATCAGAAATTCTACGTTTCGAAACCTTGTAAAATAATTCGCCGCTCGAGAATTATAGTACGCCATGACCCTGAACTGCTAAATGAATGTTTAACCATATTATACTGCATTTATATAATTGTGAATGTCAAAAAATTATTATTAAAAAATGTTATTTAAATGACTGGATCCATTTTAAATCAGACACGTTTTACACTTCAAACCGTAGAATCTATAGGGTCGAATTACGAGTATGTTGCTTTCACGGGCATCTCCACCTTTTCTTTTTTTCCTATATTTTTTAAAAATGTTGTCGCACGTAAGAAACAGGAAAGAATTAAGGAAAACTTGTTGAAAAAGGTGTGGATTTTCTAAAAAATAGACCTTTTAAATTCTCTGAGAAACTGCCGCCACATGGCAATTTCATTCTTTTCCGACGGATTTCAAAAGACGAGGAAACACTTTAATACAATTTGGAAATGAAATTTGAATCCTTAATTAGTTCAGAATCAATGGTGATTTGAATAAAAACTTTGAGCATTTTTCTAAATAGACTTCAACATTCGAATACTCATAACTTCGCAAAATAAAATTGTTCGTGAATAAGGAAAATATGTCGCCTAATTTCCTCTACAAAGCAACACATTTCGGCCCCAATGGATTCTGCGAGTTGAAGTGTAAGACGCTGTCTGATTCGAAATAAATTCAGTCTTATGTCTATATTTAAGCACATAATAATGACTGAAAATTTCTAAAAGTTCGACATCGTATAACTTTCACACGACAAATTACTCTTTCTACTTTTTAATTTCAACATTTTTTCGAACCGCTGATAAATACCCGAAAATTTTTCTGGTTTAAATTGTAATGGCTTTTGAAAGGTTTAAGAATTGAAATTAAGCGCAAGCATTTCATAGAAAAACCCTAAGCTTTTTTTACCTAACTTCACAAGTTTACATTAATAGGATACAGCGTTTTGATGCACGCGAACATAAAATGTTTCCTTCGATAGATAAATTTATCGTTGTAAGATGATTGCTAGCTAGGCAACTCTTAAACTCTTTCACAGCGCAGTTCATTGTATGAGGCGACGGATTAATTTTATCTTCACGTTGATCATAACGTGAAAAGTTTTTTCGCAAATTATACAATTTAAATTAACTGTCTTAGAAGAAGATAGAAGATTCTTATGTTTTTAACAGAACTTTTCTTTCCAAGAAAATTATTTCTGACTGAATCCATCTGAATCCTCAACTTTGAAGAAACTTTTGACCTGGGAATGCGTTATTGAAAATTTAATTTGGCAAAATAGAAAAATAACGAGACCGAATCCATTTCAGATCAGACAGGGAGTGCAACTTCAAGACACAGAATCATTCACCTCTTAAATATGTTGTTTTCAAATGAAGTAAGAAGACACGTATTTTACCGCTTTGAGAAAAAAATCATTTTCGCGAAGTTATGAGTAGGGTGGGGTGGTGTCAAAAGTACCAAAATTTAATTTTCTTAACACCGTGTACAAACGAAATTAGGTATTGCCTTGTTTTTTCGCTTAAAAATTTACGTAAGACATTAGAGTTCCAAATTATAATCACAATAAATATATATACGTTTCATCTATTATATTATATATTTTTTTAATAAATACTGTCTGATTGTACTTTTTGCTCCGCATGCGTGGTAAAACGTGCCAACATAAGTAAAACGAAATTTGGTATTTTAAATTGCACAGAAGGAACTCAAATTATATAGAAACATAATAATATCAGTGTTTAGATGGCCTTATATGTTTAGAGACTTATTCGTCGTTACTTTCGCAATTAATGCAGGCAAAAGTTGTTGACTGCCAGTTCATAACACACTTTTCACAAGCCCAATTTTTGCATATGTGACACTGAATAAATTGTTCGCAGGAGATGCTTTCTGAATTCTGATCAATCTTTCTAGTAATCACTCCAGGTGAAGAACTTCACAGAGCCATCATACATCACGATTCACACATAAGCACTCCAATTGACTGATAAACCCATAGAAAGATCAATACTCTTCATCCCAACCACATCCACTAAGCAAAACTCTTCACGAGGGCCGATTAGTATACAAAATATTTGGTTTCAGGCGTCACTCTTCTTCTTATTAACAATTATTCTCCATGAACCCTATCCTTGCATACACCTTTTGCTTCCTTTACATTCATACATCTTTTCATGCAAGGTCTTGTGTTTCTACGACTCTTTATATACCTTCGCTTTAGAGTCTCATTCACACAGTCTAAACATTCTTTATTTGGTCTACCTCTGAGTACGCTACCATTCACCTTACCTAAAGACACTTGCTTTGTTAAACGTCCTTCATTCATTCTCTCTACAGTAAGTCCCAGATATTTTTTATCTGAAGTTGGATAAAAACATTGCAAAAAATTGATAACTACATAGGGATCATCCATATTTTCACGAATTTTTATTTGTACTTCCTACTTTGTATCATTAAGCTTATGTATTCAAGAAAACTCGAATTTTTAGCCTGTTCACCGCTTCTTTTGGCTTCCTAGCTTTTAAATACCAAGAAAATCCATATTTTCATAAAATATGAAAACATTGTCCACGTGGTATATGGACGGCCCATATAAACTTGTGAATGAGGTTATGAATCCGCCTCCCGATGATAAAAATTATTTGACGTCGGATAATTGTAGTTGTCGATTGTTTGCAACGTTTTTATCCAGCTTCAGATAAGAAATATCTCTGAGATTTACTGGGTCAACATGACCAAACCATCTCAGAAAATTTCTTACACTCTTGTAAAGCAATGTTTCTTCTACACCACATTCTTTGAGAACCCACTCATCACTCACTTTGTCCATTAGCCCTTCACCGCACATCTTGCGCATGAATTGCATGCCAACTAAATTTTGTTTTTTACATGAACTGTCACAGCTTTCAGTACAACATTTGTTTGAATATGACAACTATATTTAGAATAAAATTAAACATAAATAAATAAATTTCATGAGTCGTTGATATAGGAATTGCGTACTTCTCTGCCGACAAAAAGCTTTATATGAAAATCATCTCTATCGTAGCTACTCAGCATCATCATTCAAAGAGTAATGGGATTTTTCCTTAGATAAGAGTAAGCTTCACATTTGCTTTCCGAAGCACTTTTTCCCCTTATTTTATATATAGTAAGTCGATACGCTACTCTCAATATGAGAGAAGGAAGCAAAAAAAAATATTGTTATACATTCAAATGAAAAATATATATTTCTAGAATAATATAATAACTTTATCTTTAGCAATATAAAAAATAATTGCACAAGAGTGGAAAAGGACGCAATTAGTGTAACAACTTTCAATCCTGCGTGATAACAGAACATCTTCAGAATAAAAGAATTCAGGGTGAATTACAAATGAATTGAAAAAAAAATTTTAATGCAAAATATTCCATTGATTTCAGTAAAACTGGAGTGCATATAGGGGAATTCAGCGTGAGTTCGAAAAAACTCCGGAGAATTTCAAAGAATTCAAAAGAATTCAGGATAAATTGATAAGATTTAGGGTGAATTCCAAATGAATTGAAAACAATTTGAAAAATCCAAAATATTCCATTGATTCCAGTAAAATTGGGATAATTTTAGAAAAATTAAAGTGAATTCCTAAGAATTCAGGATGAATTCGGAAAAATTCAAGAGGATTCCAAGGAATTCAAAAGAATTACAAGAATTAAAGATAAATTAATCAAAATTCAGGACGAATTTCAGGGTAAACTTTTCATTTTAAAAAGTGACTTGAAAGTGATTTGAGAAAAAAAGCATTAACAATATGACTAATGTTCTTTTGAATTCAAAAGAATTCAACGAATTCGATGTTATTTATAAAAATTCGAGGTGAATTTAAACAAATTCAGAATAAATTCATGAGAATTCAGAGTGAATTCCAAACAATTCAATTCAACAAAACTCAGGATCAACTCAAAATAATTCAAATGAATTGAAAAAAAATCCAAAATATTCCGTTGATTTAAGCTGAGTGATTTTAGAAGAATTTATGGTGAATTTGAAAAAAATTCAAGAGAATTTCAAAGAATTCAGGGTGAATTTGAAAGACTAAAACAAATTCCAAAGAAATCCAAAAGAATTCAGGATAAATTAATAAGAATTCAGCGTGAAATCCAAATTAATTAAAATTAATTTTAAAAAATTTTTAAATCCAAAACATTCCATTAATTTCAGTAAAATTGGAGTGAATTTAGAAGAATTAATTAATGAATTGAAATGGGTGAGAAATCGAATTAATGAATTGAAAAAATTTTAAAAATCCAAAATATTCCCAAAATGAAGTTAAAAAAATTCGGGGTGGATTTAAAATAATTCAGGAGAATTCGAAGGAATTCAAAGGAATTCAAAAGAATACAAGAAAATTCAGCCTTCGAACTACAACTCTAGTTTTTAAATTTTGGCTATTTACTTTTTAATATTTTTTATTGATCAAGCCGAAGATGTGAAGTAATTTTTCGTATTAAAATGAATGGAATCACTTTGCAATCAATTGCTAACCATTTTAAAGTACGGACTTTCAAACCATTATTTAAAATCATTCACAATTCGAAATATACCATTTTGAGTTTGGAGGGCTTTCTATTAAAAACTTTTTCTAAATCCTGGAATGTTGCTTTTTTATTTTAAAGAACTTTTCCCTCGACTTTTTCGAAGGATGGAGTTCGTACCTAAATTTTTATTTTTCACCTACTTTCTGCTTATTTTTAGGCAACACAAAAGGTCGTTATCAATAATTTTTGCACCGTCTCGTATCAGTTAGAAGCCTGATAACATTATAACTCATAAATCTCGAATGATTTGAAATTGCAGTACACACATAAACATATCTCTTACGTAATTAGCATTTCCGTCTCATAATCCTCAACATGTATTCCGAATAATAATTAATCAAACATGGATAAAAATCAATGCAACAATGCGAAATGTAGCTGACCTCGATTTAAAAGTCATGCTCTATTTACTAAAAATAGTATAACTTCACGTTCAAGGCATAGGTTTAGACACTGAGTGCAGAATAAAGTAAAAACTATCATTATTGTTATTGTTATTATTATTATTATTATTATTATCATTGAACAAACTTTCTTTCACTCTTGTCAAACAATGTTTCTTCTACACTACACTCTTTGAATGGTTGGCTTCTAAAAGCAATAAAGGCAACAAAAACTGTGTAAAACGTAGTGTAAAACGAATCGTTTTAACGCATATGTTCCGCAGGAATTGCATGCCAACACTTTACTTCTATCCTTTTCTTCATAAGTAGAGATCTCACTACCATACAGCCCAGAGGGTTCAAGCACAAAATTATACATTGCAATTTCAGCTTTATTTGTTACATTTTTAGTTCTAGTAATAGCTCGTACACTGCCGGTAATATTTCTACCCTCGTTTATACGTCTACATCTCTGCATCTATCTTTCCGTCAGTAGTCAATGAACTTCCAAGATACACAAACTTATCAACTTGTTCTATTCTCTCTTTGTTCAAGGCAATGTTGCATGCTGTTTTCTCACCCATTATTTCAAACACGATAATTTTCGTTTTATTCGCGTTAATCTTAAGACCCACATTCTTCTTGCTGGTATCCAGTCTGCTCATCATTCTCTGCAAGTCGTCGACTGATTCTGCCATAACAATCTTATCATCTGCAAACCCCAGTCCACGTACTTTCACTGTCCCGAGATCAACATCTTCTTCCTCTACGAGGGCCATTCTTAGACATTTGTCCATGTATATATTAAACATTTAGGAGGACTGAACGCAGCCTTGCCTAACGTCCTGATTGATGTCAAACCAATCGCTCAGTTGTTCATTTACTCGTGCACACGCTTTACTACCATTATATGTTGCTTTTATTGCTTTTAGAAACCAACCATTCACTCCATAATCTTTTAGGACTTCCCAAAGTTTAGATCTATTAACCTTATCGAAAGCTTTTTCCAGATCAACAAACGCACAGAAAACCCTTTTGTTTACTCTCAACCTTTTTTCTACGATCTGCCTCAAGATAAATATTTGATCCGCACATGAACTCCCTGGCATAAATCCACACTGGACTTCCCAGATCCTTTTCTTAGTTATTCCCATGACCTTCCCAATAAGTATTTTGATAAATATTTTACCCACGGTACTTAGTAGGCTAATCACTCTATAATCAGTACAGTCACGTTTATCACCCTTTCCCTTATAGAGTGGGACGATAATCACCTTTCTCCAATCATTTGGAACTTCAACATTCACAACACACATATTCATAAATTCGCTCAGCCACACAAATAAATATCCGCCACCGCATTTGCATCATTGTGATGTGCGCTAAATGTGGAAAAAAATGTACATATATCCGAGTGTACTTGTTCTTTCGAGAAGTGACGCAAGTAATGAATGTAATTAAAAAGCGCTAGAGCGTTGAACTTCACAGCCACTTGAACAGTCTGCTTTTTTAAATGTCTGGTCTGTTAAATTTTTGCCGCCCCCGGACTTTCAGTGATGCAGGCGGCTTTTAGCCTCTTTAGATTTTATAGCTCTGGTTTCAGATTATTTAAAGTAGATCATCATCTCCAGGTCATAAAATCGGTTTTGCCACTGTTAAATAAGGTCAGATTTTAATTCCAACGGTTTTTACATTATTTTTCAAAAAATATAATTGAAAAAACCTTGTAAATGATAATGCCGGAAACTCCTAAATTTTGAAGTTGCCATTTCAGAAACGAAATTTATGAAAAAGCTATACAAACTAATAAAAAAGGAAAAGATAAATCAAAGAAAAAAAAATAAATTTTACTTCATTGAATTTATTAAAAACTAATTATGCACAATTAAATAAATAAATTACCAAGCAAAATTTTTCCTAAGTTTATAATTTTAACTACGACGGGGACGTTTTTTTCTTCGGTCTTTTCTATACAGATTTTTCGTAAAAGTCCCCGGTGTCGTTAAAATTTTAAACTTGGGAAAAATTTTTGCTCGGTAATTTATTTATTTTTTCACAATAAAATATTTTTTTATGAATTAAATGAAGTAGAATTCATTTTTTATTCAATGATTTTTCTTGTCCTTTTTCATTAGTTCATATAGCTTTTTCATAAATTGCGTTTCTGAAATGGCAACTTCAAAATTTGAAACTTTCCGCATTATTATTTACAAGGTTTCGTAATTATTTTCTTTTAAATTATTGTTTTTTAAAGATATTTCTTATTACATTTTTTCATTTCATAATTTTAATGAATGGATAACACCGGGTTTTTTCTTCAAATTTATTAATTTTTTTACTGATTTTGAAGGTTTTTTTTAAACACATTTCTTTAAAACATATTTATTCATTTCAAACTTTTTAAATATATTTTTGTCGTTTCATAATTTTATTTAATGCAGAAAACTAGGAGTTTTTGAAAATGAAAAAAATTCTTTTTAGTTATTTTTAAGGTTTTTTTAAACAATTTTTTCTATTACTTTTTTTTATTTCATAATTTTAATTATGTTTATCGTAATTTATTGCAAAAATAGACGTTCCACAAAATGTTTAGTTATTTTTACATCTACAGGTTTATAGTAAATAGCACTATTTATTAAGACAGAAAAAAATGTAATGTCGAAAAAATTGAAACATTTAAAAATTAGTCTTTTAAAACTAAATAATAATCATTTTAATTTGGAAGCGTTCAATATCGAAAAATTTCTAAATTTAAGCGCTTAACTGCAAAATCATAAAAATTTTTTGTCAGAAGAGTCAAATTCTATTTGAAACTTTTTAATTTTGATAACAAACATACAAAATTTTTAAAATTTCAAATTGACTGTTAAAAGTTAATAAATTTTAAAGCGGTCAAAATTGAATAATCTAAAAAGGTAAACGTTAAAAATTGAAAAATTTAATTTTGGAAGAGTTAGTATTAAAAAATCTATTAAAAATTATAAAATTTTAAATGAAATAATTATAAAAGGAATACTTTCTAATTGTAACCAAGGAAGTTGAAGAATTTAAAAAATAGATTTTGAAAATAGAAAACTGAACAATCTTAAATATAAAACATTGAAAAGTGACCAAAAACAAATTTTCAAGCCTAAAAAAGATACAACTTTAAATTTCAGCTTTTGAACAGAAACAATTTCAAATTGGAAGCGATTAAAGCTAGAAAGTTTCAAACTTTGAGCGCATAAAATTGAAACAATGGAAATTACATACAATTCCGTTAAATAATAATGCAAAATTAGAATTTTTGAAAACAGCACAATATGTTTTGAAAAATTATTTTTAAGAATGTGTACAAAATGAAACTGTCCTAAAATTAAAAAATTAAAAAATTGAGACTTTGAAAGTAAAAAATTACAATCTTGAAAAGTTCAATATGTTTTTTTCTTTAAATCATACATTTTTTTATGGGAGCATTAAAAATTTGATTGATCCTAACTGAAATACAAAAATTTCAAGATTACTGAAATTCATTGTTCAAAATTGAATTACAGATTTAAAATAAAATATATTCAACTTACGGGTCTAAAAAATTGTGGAATTACAAATTTCAAGAATCTGAAGTTACAAAAATAATATTAAAGCTTTTGAAATTTAAAAAAAAATTGTAAATTTTTAATGTAAGCAATTAGGTGTGCCAAGCTGATAGAAAATATTACATATTTGAAATATAACAAAAACGTAACTTAATTTCAGGCATATTCTAGAGTATTCCAAAACTTTTTTTAAATGATCAAGAACTTAAAAGTATCAAAATATTTTAAAACTTATCTTGAGTATATTTGATTATAACTTAAAACTAAATATCAAATAATTGGAGATATCTACATATGAATAATTAATAAAAATGGTAAAAAATGAAGTTTTCCTTGTATATTTTTCTGCTAGATGACATATTTTTTTACACTTTTCAATTTTCGCGGAGTGTATAAATTCTGTGTCGCATGTTCTATATTGTCTTAATTTTCTTTCTTTTTATTTTAATATCTTCTAATTATTTGGTAATTCAGGTATCTCGGGTAGTAACTAAATTGTATTTAATAAGATATGGCTGACAATATTTGAAAAAATTACGTAACATACACGGGGGGGGGGGACCCAAACGATTTTGTTACGACTTGTTACATGGGGGGAGGAGTAAAAAATTGGCAAAAAATGTGTTATGCAATTAATGGATGGCCTCTAATCTCATGTCACTGTCAAAACTAAAGACATTAAGGTATGAATAAGGTTGTAAAAGTCATGATTATAAAGTGAAAAAGAAGATTACTTCAGGTTAAAATATCTAATACCTATAGCATACTTTAAAAACTGTTTGTTCATAAACTATATAAGTTTCATGCATTTATTTTCATACATTTCATTTATTTTTCTTAGAGAATATTAAACATTAATATACATAAACAATTACGTTTTTAAAACGCCCATCAAGTTATTTATCTGATAAGAATTTCCTATTACAATATACATATATTTTAGTGAAATTGTTAGTGGCAATCGTTTCTTTTTGATATTTTGAAATTTTCAATTTGATAATGAATTCATCTCAATTAATTGCAAAAAATCGTGTGTAATTTCACTGTATTTAACAGTTCAAACCATTGAAGTTTCTGGAAAATTTGTTGAAAGGCTGACGTACAAAAGAGCAGTGTATAAAAAAATGTCGAAATCTATAGGTTCGCTCAAATCTTCACTAAGCCTTTTCTACGTCCCCTCATTTTCACACTTTTCCACTCTCGTATTTAAGCAGACCAATGTAAAAACAGGGAATCATTTCAGGGCTAATTTCAGACATTAAAATAAGACTCAGAAAAAAAAACAGTCTCAAGTGGTACTAAAATGAGATCACTGGTGGGATCCCAGTCATTTGTATTACATTGAAAATAGCAGAATGAAGTTATCCTATTCAAAAATAGGACGCGCAAAAAATGTTATCGTACTAAAAGAAAGATCTAGTTTTTACAGTGATACTTTCTTTTTTTTTAAAGCCATGTACTAGGCCCAACTCTTGCCACAGCGAAACTTTGCAAACTGCCTTTTTAAAACCTTGATCTTCAGAGATAAAAGCTTAGTGCAGATTTGAGCGACACTACAGATTTCTACATTTTTTGTACACCACTCCATCAGTCTTAATGTCACTAATTTCCAATAATTTCCACATTTACCAGTAAATGTCAGGAATTACAAAGATCTTTTGGCACCGATTGCTAGATTTATGTGGCCCTCATTGGAAAAGATGCAATAATGAAGAAACAGAATAAAACGTATGAACGAAGATATTTGATAAATTAATCAATCAGAAATCCGATATCTAAATCAAAGTGGCTGCGGTTTCAATCGGATCAAAAGACTGCAGCCTGGCTTTGAAGGTCGGATTGTGACTAATTGCACGATTCGGATCGGGTCATTAACGCGCGAAAGCATCGCGACGCCCCAGACAGCAAATACTAGGAAAGTTGCATAATTAACGGAACAAATCCACAGACGAGAAAAGTCGACTCGTCACTGCAAGCACTGATCTTTTTATACTCTTCACTTTCTGCTATTTCCAAGAAAAACGACATAATATGAAAAAAATTAGAAAATTAAACAAAATTAATTTAATCCTTT
Organism: Melikaiella ostensackeni; assembly: GCA_032362435.1. Lineage (NCBI taxonomy): Eukaryota > Metazoa > Arthropoda > Insecta > Hymenoptera > Cynipidae > Melikaiella > Melikaiella ostensackeni. The sequence continues at coordinate 5,667,277 of JAUMHM010000089.1, read as the reverse complement.
ATATTAAATGTTGGTAATTGTTTACTTTGATGACTTTTACGAATTTGGTAGTGAGTGGTTTGAAACCTTATGGAAAATTTTCTCTCTAGTCCAAAAGTAAAATATCAGTTGGGAGAAACACAAAAAGTTTCACATTTCACCCCGAAAAATGCAAAAAAAATCCAATCAAGGTCAATTCGAAAAAAAAGTTATAAAGTTTCCAAAAACAGCAATTATTGGTCATTTTTCGAGCTGCGAAAGGGGTAGGGACAGAACTTCCCCCTTCCCTTTTTCATTTTTTCTTCCCCTTTCAACAGTTAGTGAAATTCATTAAAATAATGCAAATCTATCAACACATAACATTAATGAAATTTTTGATCTATTCACATTTCTTTTAATATAATCAATTTCTTCTTATATTGTTTTATTCTGAAATTTAATTTTGAAATAATTGTTTATTTTTGTGTTTTTGAGAAAAATAAAAATATTTTTTGGTTTCCACCGACTGATATTTTATTTTTGAACTAGAAAGATTTTTCAAAAAGTTTCGAACCATTTACTCAAAAATTCGTAAAAGTCATCAAAGTGAACAATTACCTAAATGTTTAGTATCCACTTCTATAGAATAGTTTATTTTTCATTATTTAATAATTAGATTTTGGCCAACGGTGGAAGCAATCTAATTTTTTAAAGATTTTCTCTCTTTAAAAATGTGGATTACTTTTATATTAAATATTTTGATTTCTATTTATCTTTGAGAGTAAAAAAAGTTTGATGGATTGGAGACTTGAGCTGAAACTTTTTTCCTAAAAAGAATATCTCTCGTATCAGAACTCTTTGAATATTGATTTTGTGCTCGTAGAATTCAATGATGAAAATAAAAGAATCGTATCTTTCGAGAGATTAATTTCGAGCCAATAATGCAAATCTCTGAGAATGAAAGAAAATTATGCATTTAAGGGTTAAGAAACAAAAATTAAATAAAAATAATAATGAATATTATGAAATCGCTATACATAAATTCATTCTATTTCTATAAAAATTTCTGTGATTTTACTACTTTTATAAAATTACGATTTTTATTTAAAGCCTTAAGATAAAAACCTAGATTTTTTTAGAATTCTTTTCAAGTAACTATTCAGTTTGAAATTTCTCTCCACCTTGTCATCTGCATTTACTATTTTAGAGAGTCTTTTATTTTTCATCGAAGACTAAAATTAAAATTTTTCTTCTGATTTTTCCAAAGCTGCATGTTTTTAATTTTTAAAATGTTTATGTTCGAAGACATTAAAAATTAGCTTTAATTTCTAGTTTCTCAATAAAAAGGAATTGAAATTTTATCCAATATTTGAACCTATTTAAAAATTAAAATTTTTCGTAACAAATTTCCAAAAATATGGACGTCATACTCACATGCCAGGTTTGAGTAAATAGAGTTAGAAGTTAACTTACCTGAAACAAAAAAAAAATGACTCATTAGATTAATAGTTCAGAAGCAGATAAGTCTATAATCAAATTTAAGTTGCTATAAGTTTTTCACAAGACTTTCCGATTTAATAACATTTTTGAATGAAGAAATAATTGCAAATAAACTCCTTTTGCGAAATAAATAACATAATAATTAAAAAATATAGTGATAGAATCACTTATATAAATTTATTATTCTAATTTTCCGGAATCTGTTCACGGAAGATGAAATAATGAATTATGGGTTTGAATTCAAACATTCAGAGAGTCGGGACGTATGAAGGAAAAGTCAGATTGGACAGGCGGAAGGATGAGGGAAATCCTCTCGTTATGTAATTACGGAGATAAGTGAGTTATGCAAATAAAAGGGCATTGTTTCAGACAAATTATGAAAATTTATTCAACCGCTCGCTTTTCTTCGCGTCTATCGGCCGTGACACCCATCAGACTTTATTTTAAAATCCTCAAAGATTGTGAAAATCTGTGAAGTTTTAATTAAAAAAAAAAAAAAAAAAAACATTTGCTCAAAAATCTAAAATTTTTTCTGTTCTTTTACTATAAAAGAAGCTTTTAAATATTGTTTACTTAAATTAAATCATAAAACCATACTTGAAATAGATATTAATTATTATATTTATCAGGGTGTCTACTCAAATCCCGAAAAAAATTCCATGACAATTCCAGGGTTTTTCAGGTATTTTTAGATTTTTCCAGGTATAATTTTTCTCAATACAAAGCTATTCAATAATTTAATATTGCATTTTTCAAAACATGTAATCGATCCTATACCCCATTAAATTATTACATAATACTCGAATAATTCAAACTAAAATCCACCTGTGAATGGTGAAATTGTAATTACTAACGAAAATTTCGAGGAAAATTTTAAAATGGGTTTCCTCCTATTTTGAAATTTTCGGATGACTATTTTCCAAACGTTAAAAGCGTAAATACTTTAACATCCGTCCATCCAATTCAATTATTGTAATTACTTAAAATTCAAGAATCGGAATATGTACACAATTTGGAGAGTGTGGCCATTCAAAGCTAAAAAGTAACTAAAAGTGACTTATGTTTATAAAAAAATAAGCCATAATGTCAAACTAAACACTTATCTATTTGAAATTTTTAATTTAAATATCCACTCTTACCTTATCGGATTAGATTTTACACTTTAGATAAAATTAGAATCACAGAACTAAAATTTAAATTCCTAAGATTTCAAGTCAAAGTTATTGCATTTACAACAAGATATTTGAATTTTCAAAAAAAAAAAAAATTAATTTTTAACCAAGCAGTTGCATTAACAACCAAATAGTTGAAGTTTCAACAAAATAATTACATTTCTAACAAAATAGTTAAATTTTTAACCGAGTAGTTGAATTTTCAACCTACAAAGATGCATTTTTAATCAAGTGGTCGAATTTTCCAACAAAAAAAAAAATTCAACTAAAAACAGTTGCATTTCCAAGACAAAAATGTGAATTTTTTAGAAGAGAGTTGAATTTTCGACCCGAAAAGTTGATTTTTCAACAAAAAAGTTCAATTATAACCGAGAAAGATGAATTTTTATCCCAATAGGACGAAATTCTCACAAAACAGTTGAATTTTCAAAAAAATAGTTGAATTCTCAACCAAAACAGATTAAATTTCAACGAAACAGTTGCATTTTCAACCAGAAAGATGAATTTTCGACTTAAAACGATCAATTTTCAACCGAAAATGAAATACTTACATTTCAAGATGAAAAAATTAATTCTCAACAACAAAAAAACGAATTTTCAACAAAATAGTTGAGTTTTCAACCAGAGATGAAATTTCAACCAAAATGATGAATTTTCAACAAAAAAAAAAAGAATTTTCTACAAAAGAGTTCAACATTCAACCAAATAGTTGATTTTTCAGCCCATGAGATGATGTTTCAACCAGAAAGTTTAATTTTCCACCAAAAAAGACGAAATAGAAACAAATTGCATGAATTTTTAACAAAATAATTAAACTTTCAACCAAACAGGGAAATTTTTTACAAAATGTGATGAATTCCGAACCAAAAATATAATAGTAGACTTTTCAACAACAAAAATTAACTTTTAAACAAAAATAGTTGAATTTTCTTATTGTGATCTATTGAATCATGGTACAGCAGGTGGGAAAATGCACTCGTCTTCAGTAAAAAATTATTGTCCATTTTTGTTAAATGTCATATGGTGCTTACGAGTTTATTCTTAGCGAATCAAAATTTGCCAAGTGAGCCACTCATTTTGATTAAGTTTTAAAAATCAACATCAAGTATTTCAAAACAAAGTTCAGAGTCATTGTAATAAGTTCTAATGTGCTGTATGGTTTGATTCAATTTGTTTAACAATATTATTGTAACTTGAATATTTATGCACTCTTTCACTGAAAACAATATTATAGGAAAACAGTAGCAGCAAATTGAGTCAAAAATGTTTCCAGATCAATTAATGAATGCTTTTCGAAACTGTATTTCTTATTATCGTTTATTATGATTATTTATGTACTTTCAATAACTTTTTTTGAAGAAAGGGATATTTCAGCGTGATCTCTATCGAATAATAGCGGGTTTTTTCTCTATCGTATGAAATATTTGTCAAAGTTTGTAAAAATATTTTAAAATATGGGAAAAATGAGTACTTTCACAATTTATTTGCTTTTGACCTCAGCTTTTCAAAATATTCTCTCATTTTATAGTAGGATAAATTAATATGGAGCGTTACCGGACATTTTATGATAAAGATTACACAAAATAGTTATTATTATTTACTGTTATTTGGAATCAACATTAATAAATAAATTTTTTGTTTGAATAATTATTTTCGAGTTCTATCTTCAAATAGCAATGCAGCGTGACCAGACAAAAAATTGTGGGACAGACTTTCAACTAATTTGTAAAACCCTTTACTCCTACTCTTGATTTTCATCTTTTTCAATTCAATATAAATGTTATCTGTGAATTTCAAATATTAAAAAAATGGTGTTAATATTATTTAGCAATATTCCACTTCAAATTTGTAATTTGGGACAGGTGCGTGACAAGAGATTTTGCGTACTTTTTTTATTTATAATTTCTTAACAAAGTCGTCTATAATTTTGAAACTTCACTAAATTGTGCTTTGATATAAGTACTTTACTGAGATAATTTTTGACAAACTTTATTTTTCAAATGAAAGGTGGAAAGTGATTGGGACTTCTCAACTTTTTGGCAATCACCCTTAGGAATTACACAAAAAAAAACTGGATTTTAATCTCCACAACTTTAAAAAATTTACCAAATTCTTCCATCACATGATTAATCTAAATTGGGAATCTCTTATCGATTATTTTTGACGAGAACCTAGCCCGTAAATGACAATCGAAATTTTTTCAAGAACCTGATGATGACCTTTATGTGATAACGATTCGTTAATAATTAATTCTCACGAGAGGTGAATTATTTAGCGAAGGAAAATTGAAGAGTTGACTATAAGTCAATCTATATTTTTGACTATTTGCATATGTATTTTTTAATCTAAATTCTGAAGATAAATTTATTCTATCTTTAAAAATAGGTTTTGAAACAACTAATTTGAATTTTCTGATTTAAAATTAATAGGGACAATATGCAAAGTTTTACTTGAAATACCAGTCAAGGAAATAGAAATTCATTACGAAAAATTTAATTCAAGTTCGAATCACGATTTCGCTAGATTTCATGCTTGAGAGAAGCATATTGCTATCAGTCCAATCGCTACTTAATTATGATAATTGATCTGCATTTGATAAACAAGCTTTCCCTTTAATTCTGGGGGAAAAAAGAAATTGAATAAAAATGTGTCTATGCGTGAAATTACCGGACATTTACATAAGAAGACGAGCAGGAACGAAAGGTTATGTAAATTACGATGTAAATTATTTTGAATAGGGTCTCGCCACTCATTTTTTTTCTTTTGATTTTTTTTTTATATTATCTGAAAAAGGATTTTAAATTGAATTTATTTCAACTATTCATTATTATTGTAAGTACAATTACTTTTTGTTTACGAATAGTCAAAAATAAATAAAGAATATTGAGAAAATAAGAGTTACACAGTGAAATATTGAAAAAATCTGAAACAAAATCACTTTTGCAAGGTAAAGAACGTAAATCTTTTTCAGTTCCGTTCCACTTACACACGTTTTAAATGTCCATTTCCGGCCAGTAAAGCGGATTTCAACCTTTGCTAAGATCACAAAGATCCTTTTTCCTTCAAGTTCTTCATATATTTACAATACTCCATTATATTGTGCTTAATTAATTAAAAGAAACCCATTTACATTAACTTTAATTATTACGCATTATGAAACATAATTAAAATCAGAATAAAAACGAAGACATTTTTAAAATTAATTTCATTTTACTTTTTACTGCTCCCAACAGTCCTTTCTGATTTAATTACTTTTTTACTCATATCTCCCCCTATCTTCACTCCCATTCACGATTCATAAAAAATGTTAAAAGCACAATAAAATGAAAAAAAAACATTATCACAAGTTATTTCCGCATTTTATCAGAATACGAATGAAGAAATAAACATTATGCGATAAAATTATCTTTAATCGGCGCCCAATTATCTCTTATAGCCTTACGCTAATGTCGACTTTAATATTATTGATAAACGTAAATAAATTAGCGAGTTATGAAAGCCTTCAGGTCGATGAACGTCGGGGTAAATATAAAGTTGAAAATTAAAAAAAAAAGAAAAGTCGGTACAAAGGCTTGGAACAGTGAAGACTTTGTACTTTTGTGTACACACCACTTTTATGCACGACTTAAAAAAAAAAACTTTTCTGTTTGTAAAAGGATTTACTGTCTCGAGAACCAAAAAGAGGTAGCAGAATGTTCCTTTAAAAATTAAAGAATTTCAGCGCTTGTCAAGGGCTTGCCACTCGGAAAAATTGAATTACGTTTAATTTTTTATTTCACTACTCTAAAAGCTTTTCTGTCTTACTCCTTTCTTTGGAAATTTTCGCCAAAGGAAAAAAGAAATTTACATCGGTCATACGTTCAAAAAATTAGTTTATTCAGATGAGGTTAAATAAACCGACGTTTCGGTAGAAATGTGCTGTTGAAAGTTTCAGTCCGAAAGTTTCACAGTTTCATAGTTTCATAGTTTAATTTTCTACCAAATTGTTTAATTTTAAGTCAAAAAGACGAAATTTCTACAAAATAGTTGAATTTTCAACTAAAATCATGAATCTTCAACCAAAAAAAAATTCACTTTTTACAAAGTAGTTCAACATTAAACCAAGAAGTTGCTTTTTCAATCAAAAGGATGAATTCTCAACAAAACATGTAATAGTTGATATTGCAACAACAAAAATTTAATTTAAAATCAAAAACAGTTGAATTCAACCACAAAAGGCTAACTTCAATAGAAAATTATTGAATCTACAACCAAAACAGATTAATTATCAACCAAACAGTGGCATTTTTAACCAAAAATATGAAATTTCAACCAACAAGATTAACTTAAAAACGAAGTTTCAATCAAACAGATGAATGTTCAACAAGGAAAGATCAATTTTTAATTTAAAATATCAATTTTTAACAAAATAGTTAAATTTTCAACCAAAAAATGATGAATCTTCATTTTAAAAAATGAATTCTCAACGAAAGAGTTCAACATTCAACAAAACATAGTTGCATTTTCAACCGAAAAGATGAATTTTTAACCAAGAAGATTCATTTTCCACCAAAAAAAGACGAATTGTTAAGAAAATACATAAATTTGCAACTAAATATTTAATTTTTCAATTAGAAAAAAATTATTTTTCTACCAGTTAGCTGAAGTTTTAACTAAAAAAGATAAATTTTCAACTAAAAATGAAACGAGTTTTCAACCAAAGAGATGAATCTTCAAATAAAAAATGAATTCTTAGCAAAGTAGTTCATCTTTCAACCAAGCAGTTGAATTTTTGAACAAAAATAAGACTTTTTAACAAATTGGTTGCATTTTTAACAAAATAATTAAATTTTTAACCAAACAGTAAAATTCTTAACCAAGCGAGATGAATTCCGAACCCAATATAACCCAATAAGAAAATCGAACTATTTTTCTTTGAAATTTATTTCTTTTTAATTGAAAAGTCTACTATAATATTTTGGGTTCAGAGTTCAACTGTTTTCTAGAGAAATGGCCTTTCTGGCTGTTTGGTTAAAAATTAGTCTGTTTTGGTTGAGGATTTAATTATTTTATTGAAAATTCAACTATTTTGTTGAAAATTTTATTACTTTGTTAAAAATGCATCTTTTTTGTCGAAAATTTGACTGTTTTCTTGAACATTCATCATACTTTTTGGATAGAAAATTAGTTGAAAATTCAACTACCTTCTTCACCTTTTATTATGGATAAATATAGATATTTCGATGTTCTTGTATCGATTACTGGTCAAATTGATTTTTGAAGAAATGAGAAAAAATCTACCTCGGCCCGGATTTGAAC
>JAUMHM010000089.1:5628787-5641936 GCA_032362435.1 Melikaiella ostensackeni | reverse complement strand
CGAGAAATGAGAGATAAATTTTTGATAGGTGGTTCACTGGCGGTAAAATTTGAATCATGAATAACCCACCAATGAAAGACCTCTTGCAGATATTCCACTCAGAACGAGGCGAACCTTTACAATTTAGCGTACGTCCTCCCCCTCAACAATGTCCGGAAAAATATCGATCAAATTTCTGACACACAGTTTGGTCTCCTTAGTATTACTTCATGCTTATAATTTTGAAAGATTTCAGATTGAAAATTCTACAATCAAAAAATAAAAATTTGAGAACGTTTCACAACCTCGAATGCTAAGATCGAAAATAAACAATTCGAAAATAATAACAAATTAGAAAGCTATCTAATTACAAAGCTCAGAAATTGAATAATTAAGCATTATTATGTAATTGAACAATTTCTAATTGAAAGCGAAAAATCCAAGAATTTATTGTTTCAAATTGAACAATTCCAAGTACTGAAAAGTGAATAATTTCAGTATTCTAGATTAAATAATTTTCGAGTCTAAAAAAAATTAACAATTACAAATATAAGAGATTTAAATTATTTAAGGTAGAATAGTTTTAAGTGAAAATATTCGAAAATTAAACAATTTTTAATTCAAACCGTAAAAATTGAAGAATTAAGTATAAAAGTGATCAAATTTAAACGAACTAGAATGTGACACTAAAAGTTGAAAAATTTTCATTCTTATAACTTAAATAATGGAAAATGTAACTCATTAACACTTAATTAAAAATCGAAGCCTAAAAAAAATAATGATTTTTACTTTGAAGCATGTAAAAGTAAACAATTTTAAATAGGAAATCACAAATTTTTCGATTGAAAGGGCATAATAAAATTGTTTAAAATTAATTTTAATTTCAATGCGTTCCCTGGGATACGTGTTAAAAAAAGTACAGTAACAAATTTTATTCATGGAAAGCTAAAAAAAGTATTAAAAATTTTCTTCAGAGATTCACATAAGCTCAGATTGATACACTTCAATTGTAATATTATTTAGAAAATTTGTTTAAGTAACTACCACAGAAAATGTTTTTAATAATCAGTTAACATATAATTGAAAATTACTCTATTCTATACTAAATTATCATTTACTAAACAAGAAAAAAGCTGTCCATCATTCCGAACACCTTAAGGGTACTCAATAAATTGAAAAAAAAGAGGAAATGACAAAGAACCTCAAGAACAAAGAGCTTTATAAAGGTCTGAAGCAAAGATCATAAATCTTGAAGTTTGTGGAGCAGAAGCAATTTCAGTACACTCTTCAAAATGAGCTAGCCAATCAACAAGCCAGATTTCCATTAGATTTCTTCTCACAAATCCCAACTCGAAACAAGGTCAATTTTCTAAATTTAAAAATTCTTATTACCTATAACAGCTAATTAATCATCGTTAGCAAGAACGGTAAATTTTATGAAATAAAAAATTCGTAAAAGTAGGCGGCAGGCGCCTACAAAAAAGGGTTTCGTAGCCTATTAAGCCTAAAGTCTAAATTAAGTTTAAATCTCCCCACCCCCTCTATGTACCTCCCTTCAATAACCACTTCCGCTCCCGTTATTCCCCCTCCCATCGTTCTGCTTATTTCCCCCCACTTCCTCTTATTTTCCCTTACTTCCCCTCACTCTCTCCTTATCACCCGCCCCACACTTCACCACGTTTCCCCCAATCACCCACACCTCATTTACCCTTACATCCCCTCACTTTCCCTTTCTTTTGTTACTTCCCCTCACTACCACTTTTTTATACGACAGTCGGACACCCGACCGAAACCATAAGGGTTTCTGTCTGGGGCTACGAAACCCTCAAAGGCTGATAAATTGAATTTTCATCTGGACCACAAAACTGAATTTTTATATAAGATCCATTTTCTTATATAAGAATTCATAGGGATGAATATTCAATGAAGGAATTGAAGCCATTGTTGAGATTTTTCGACTAAAGAGGATCTAAATTTAATCATTTTATTCCGATACTCCCCGAGACTGACAAATATACCAATTATCTGACATTCATGCGGCATTTTAACTCATGAGTCGCTTTTCGCCTCATTAAACTAATTGAAAACCGCCAACGTAAAGCTATCGTAATTAGTCTTCAGAATCGATTTTTAAATTTAATTTTAGTTCCCCTAATCACTTTCTTAGAAAATATTCGCTTTATGAATTATCTAATAATTAATTAGTTTTGAAAACGACTGATAAACTCCAGGGTAATATAAAACCTACCTTATTATTTACCTCGTTTATTCTTTAATAGTAGTTTTTACAATTAATTTTTCGTACAATTTTTAATTTAAAAAATAAGAAACGTACTTTAATTATAAATATAATTCCATACCCAGTAAATTTACTTTTAACTTGCAAGAAAATTTTATAGAAAATTAAATAAATTTTGAAAATTATTATGTACAAGTACTGTAAAATTTTTACTTTCAATTTGTGTTTGATTCGTTTTAGAATCAACAATAAGATTATTATGAATTCTCGATGCTTTAAACTCTGGTTTCTTCCCAAATGGGATACTTTAACATTTATTTCTTTTTGATTGATTAGCTTTTAAATTTTTAAATCGCATCACAATTTATATTACCAATTTGGATTTTTTCAGCAGGGTGGTCCTTATTCACAGTAGGATACATTTTTTTTTCAAATCTTGCGCTCCATGTAGATGATTTCGTGAGGTTACACGAGAAAAAGATATCCACCAAGTTTGAGCTCAATCGTATAATATTTAGAGGTGCCCCCACCAATTTGAAATTTCCCATGTAATTTACATAGGGAAAACTGAGTCAAACTTTAAAAATGTTATAAATTTGTCAAATCTAATCGAAATCTAACGCCCACCAAGGGAGTGGCAGCTTTTGGCACACTACAAAAAAAGGTTATATGCAAAATTAGTAATAAAAAAAAATTAAAAATGTCGGCTATCTGAATTTTCGAAAAATTTACTTTTTCTCTATTTATCAAACTAAATTACGCTAAACTTGGTCAGGAAAAACAGTTTATAATTAAAATCATCGACATGGAGCGCAAAATTTTAAAGGTTCGAAAATAAGGACCACCTTAGTTTTTAGGTTTGGATAATATGATTTCGCATTTCGAATTCTTTCTCAGACAGATCATAATAAAAAATTTTAAATTTTTTGTAACTAAATTTTCTTATTTTGTCTAAAGTTTTGAACAAATTTTTCCAGGACAAATTTATTGCTCGTGTTTGATGTTTGTCGGTCTCGTTGGCTGGAAAATTGTTCTTGGTGTGAACGTTTACGGGTGAAGTAAAACTCTCAGTAAAACTTGCATCAGATGTGCTTTCTATTTTTTTAGTAGTGTCCTTAACACTAAAACTGAAGTCCTTAACATAACCAGAGAATTTATGGCATAATAACTTTTCCAGTTGCAACAATGGTTAACAGTTAACCGTCGACTGAAGCTCGTAAATTTCGATGTTAGGAGACCTATCAAACAATGCCAAATTGTTCAAAGTTCAATATTCATCCAATAAACCATAGATTGAATTGTCGAAAATCGAACTGGGTAGGTCCAGAATAAAGGACAAAGGAGATTTTAGTTGGCCATATCAAATTTAAGTTCAGCTGGCTACAGAAAGCCTTGAAAAGGTAAAACTCAAAGAGAAAAATGGATTCTGACCATCAAATTAGTCACAGCCGAGATCTTACATTTTTCAAATTGGTTCACTTTGAGATAAAAGAGAAGAAAGAAGAAACAAATCAGTTGACTTCAAAATAATCATAATAATCTAATTTAACCATTTCTAATTTTTTAATTAGGATATAACATACCGTAAGACGGCGCTAAGCGGGACATGTTTTGAGATTTTTCTCAATAAATTACACGAAGAAATTAAAATTAGATATTAATGCTTTAAATATATAATTTCTGACCTTTTTTGTATATCATGGAGTTCAAACATTTAATTTAGGTATAAGTAACTAGTTATTGCATTCCAAAGTGCGTCCATCTTTACTCCTCAGGGTGGGATTAAGGCGTCCAGTTTCAATAAAAGTGCAAAAATCGCTATTCTGTATTACTGAACGGCAAAATATCATAAATTATAAGTTTCTGTTGTTATTTTAGAGTAAATTAAACTAATATCATAAGAAAAACTAAGAAACAGGTACTTATTTTCAGTAGAATCATGCCTCAATGCATTGCTTCATGTCATAGCCTTATAAGTAAAAGAACACAAAATAAAAAATAATTAAGGAAATTCTGCCTATTTGGACTTCGAGAATAGCATTTTTTAAATTCTCAATAAATTATTTAAATGAACGGGACGATCCCATATTCGGTATATAACACTAAGTTACAAAATTTTATAAAATTGGTGTTTATTCGATTTTTATGGTATTTCTTTATGTATTTTGAAGTGCTGATTCTAAAACTAACCTTCTTTTCTTGTAGCATCAATATTTTCGGAGGTAATCAAGATTTAATGTTCAATATCACACAAAAAATAAAATAATCATAATGCTGTAAATATATACATTTTTTATCAACAAAAACTAAAATAATGCAACACAAATATTGAAAATTTGATGAAATAATACATTATAAATATAATGCATGGAAGAAAAAATCATGGAACATATAAATGTTTCTTTTTAAAATGAATATTCGAACGAGATATTCGTTTGTGACTTGTCTTCACTTCGAATTAAATTCCATTCGTAGTCACCCATCATGGCGTCATCACTTCTTCCTTGATACCTTTTTTCCATTTGCATGATATCCTGGTGAAAACCTTCACCATGCTCTTTAGTTACGTCTCGTAAATTTTCAGGAAAGAAATCTAGGTGAGAGTGCAAACAGTGTGACTTCAAGGACATTCTACAACCAAGTTTCCTGTACGTCTTCATTAAGCTTTGTATGTTTTTTTTTTATAATTTGGAGACTGTTTTTCCTCAAAAATTTATTTACGACAAGGCGTAATGCTTGCTAAGCACTTTTTTCTGTAGAAGAATTTTTTCTAGCAACTCCTTGCATTTCAACATTTTCTTTACCTGTGGTCCAACAAATACTCCACCTTTGACTCTTTGTAGACAGTTTAGAGAACATGGAGCGTATATGTTGTAAAAGCATCACTTTTAGTATTTAACGCTTTCACAAATTGTTTTGTAAGTCCCAAGTTTATGAGAAGTGGTGGAAGCAAAACTTTTTACCGGGAGACAAGAGGATTGTAAAGCACTGTGCCTGCACCAGGAATCAATTCGTTTCTAGGTGGACATTGTTTCCTGAGATAATGTTGCGGATCAGCTCTACTATCCCACAAGCAAAGAAAACATGAATATTTAGAGTAGCCCCCTTGTAACCAAGTAAAAACCGAACATCTTGCAATCTCTACATACATCCCAATTATGGCGTGCACAGCCGATTTTAAGCAGCAAATATTTGACCTTTTCATAGTCTTCTTTCATGTGAACTGAGTAACTCACGGGAACCGAAGGAAATTGGTTTCCATTATGAAGCAAACTGGCTTTGAGACTTTTTGCTGAACTGTCAATGAATAGACGCCAATCGGAAGGGTTGTACGAAATTCCTATTTCGCTAAAAAGTCCATTAACGTCAGAACAGTAACACAAGCGGTTGGTTTCAAAAACTTGAAAGAAAGATGAAAAAGTTAGATGCTTTTTTTCTGTATACAGAATTCTTACAACTTAGATCCAACAAATTCCATTCCTTAAGCCGCGATGCCAACATTTTCGCTTTGCTCACTTAATCGCTCACTTAATCATCTAGTTCGTTTTGGTTAGGGAAGTGTGGACAATTATCAAAGTCTGGAAAATTGTCGAAATCTGAAGAATTGCCGAAGTCTGGAGAGTTGTCGAAGTCTAGTTCATGATAGTTAATTTCTTCTGCATTCGAGACATCAAAAGGTAAACTGTCATCAGTCATATCTGAGTACGGTGAAATAGGAATGGGCAGTTCTTCGTTATGAGGTACTGGAGCAGTAGATGATGGTATGTCAGGATAAACAATCCTGTTTCTATCAGTGGGCTTCCTGCACTTAGATATATTTACCATACAAAAATAAAAATCATTATGATGGTTTGTTAGCTCCCTCCAAGTTTGTGGAACTGCAAACGGCATACCCTTCCGGGTACCACGTAACCAAACTTCTAATGTTGATCGGCAGCTCCCACAGCAGACATGAGGTGTCCACGGTTTGTCCGTAGACATTCGTCAAGCTCTTTTAGAAGCCATAAATACGATAATAGTAATAACCACACCACTATTTTAATAACACAATTATATGTACAAAGTGTAGCACAAGATAAGGTCTGACATTTGCATTCCTCAGAGGAAAAAATAGGTTAACTCTTGTAACATATTATTTTTTTGAATCTGAATTGAAGCCGTTACCAAGGCAACTTCATTTCACTTTCTTTTGTTTAAAGATTCAGTTGTAATTTATTTTTAGCTAAAACATGCTGCGTCTTAATGCTATCCAGCCATTTTCTGTTATTATAACAACAGCATTAAGAATCTCAAAAGTTTTGTTACCTGATAATTGATATTTATTGATTATTGTTGAAGTATTCATCGAATTTTAACATTTTTCATCATTTACCACCGTGAGAGCCAGCATAGTATACAGCCGATATTAAAGGCTTGCGGGTGGCGCGCGTACGTGCAAAAACGTGCGCTACACATAATCTTGATAAAGTTCTTGACCTTTCGAAAACGTAGAGTCGTAGTTTGATAAAAGATTTCAGAAACAGTCAAAAGAGGATTTTTTCACTTTTTAAACCTGTTTTTCTGAAAAAAAAACGAAAGGATAGAACATTTTCGCCTTGAAGTTCGTCTTCTATGGAAAAAAACATACTGAAATGTGCCATCAATTGATGATAAACAAAATCTTGTTATCTAGTGTAATCTCTGATCATGTCCGACTTTCCTCTACAAATTCGGAATTCGGATAGGTGACACAAATGTCAAACCAAAATTGCAAGTAAAGTTTTCCAAACGTTTTTTAATCGACTTAACCAAAATACAGCAAATAGTAACCTTATATCAAAACTTCCTAGCGAATCTGAAGCTGAACCAAACAATCTCTATAAAAAAATTTGATATTTATTTGACAGAAAAGAATGAAAAATCTTTCAGATTTTCATTCAGAGAAAGAGAAATCAAATTATAAGATATAAAATTATGAGTGTCCCGGTTTCCCCAACGTGTCCCGCTTAACCCCGGCGTACGGTAATTCATGCTAATTGTGTTTCTGATTTATACAGAACTGTGAAAAAAAATTTCGATTTCAAAACTTAAACCCTGACCTCATCAAATCCTATTTCTCACGAGTCAGCTCTCTGCGATTAATCGTAATAAAAAGCATTTTCTTTGATCCCATAATAGCCTTTGAATTATAGCGCTCTCTGGAATCTCGAAAAGCTCCAAAACATTGAACGACTTTCCCCTCTGCGCAATAAAATAATAATTTTCCTTTAAAAGTCTTAATACATTTTAACCAGATTGTAAAGTAAAAACTACTTTAACCTCGATTCAATATTCTCTTTGATATTTGGTGAGACTCGGAGAGAAAAGAGAAATTATAATCGAAATAGAGATTCTATAAATTTCAATATTCTAATTTAAACTCAAAGAGAGAATTACAATTTACAGTATTAATAATTCTTCAATAATTGATTTTTCATTGAGGTAGAAACTCCCGCAGATGAGACTGATAGGTTTTGATCGTCAAAGCGGAGTAAGCAATACGAGTTTATTCGGTATTCATAATCGTATTGATATTGAAATAGGGTTTAAATTGCAAACTTAAATAACGTATTAAATTTGCATACAGATTATTGGTAGAAAATGAGAGCAATTCCAAGTTGAGTTCATAACGTGGTTTAAAATGATTCCATATAAATTATTAGATGTTATCAAGAATAATTTAAAAAATTAGAATCATTTTTCAAAACAATTTTTTTACGATTAGTAGAATTACCTAACAAATGTAAAATAGTTCTTTCACGTTTGGATTTGAAAAGGGTTAATCTTAACGTGACCTCTTGCATTCCAGAACAAGTAATTTGATTTGCTAGGATGTTGAACTTACAATAAAATTAGTCTGTCGTACACAACTAGAAACTTTTCATCTTCCACAATCAGTTGATTCCGAAAATTTACAGGAAAAGTAAATTATTGAATTTTCAACTTGTTTTAATATAGATTTAATTTATATTCATGAATACAGAATCCAGAGGTCTTGGAAAAAAATTTGAAAAATTCATTTCGCAGGGTGGCCGTTTTATTCGAGGAAAAAAATCCCGGTCATTTCCCGGTTTGCAAAAATTTTTCACGGTCATTGAAATTATAAAATTCGAACTCTCAAGCTTAAAAACATTTTTATTTGAAGTAAGATTTTAATGATTACGAAAAGATTTCACAAATTTCACAAAGATTTTAAAGATTTCAAAAGATTTTAGGAGACTTAAAATTTTTTTTTTCATTTTAATTAAAAATTTCAAACTGAATGGTTTAAAAGTAGAACATTATAGACTGAAACAATATTTCAATAGGATTTAAAATTGAATTAAATAATTTAATTATGAATCTATTAATTGAAAATTATTTGAAAATTGAAAATAGTTTATAAAGTTTCAATCGGACGTTTACATTTGTTCAACCTAAGGCTTTCAAATTGAAAAGTTCAATTTTTATCGTAAAAACCTGTAAATTGTTCAATTTTGAATAGATCCAGAATCGTCTTGTAAACTCATTAGTTAATTTATGTTTACTGATGATCAACTTAGAAAGATTTTTTATTTTAAAAAAATCAATTTCAAACGTTTTTAATTTCTAATTGTTCAAGTCTTCAAAACTGCATTTTAAAAATTTTCAAATTGAAAATGTACGTTTAAAAATGAAGACCTAAAATAATTAAAAAATCAAAGTAAAAGATTGTAGAATTACTCATTGTAAACTGAATGCTTTCATAATTTAAAAAATTAACAATTGAATGTAACATTAATACAAAATTGAAATCGAACTCATTTTGAATTGCATTATATCATATGATATGAAATTGGTGATATTTCAAGTGATTGGATAGATTTTTCTTCTAAAAATTTGTAAAATTTCCAGTCAAAAAATAAATTCACTCGTATTTCCCGGTTCTGCCCGGCCTCAAAAGATTCTCGGTCATTTCCTTATTTTCCCGGTCCAGCGGCCACTCTGATTTCGAAATGAAAATCCAAATTTCTACGTTATATCTATATTTATAAATTATATATTTTTATAACTTAAAGCACAGGAAATTAGACGAATGGACAAATCGTTCCAAGATTTTGAGAGTGTAGTCTTCTTTATTTAAAATAGAAGGGTGTCTGCATTCATCTGGTGTTACTTCCGTTATCTTTATGGCAAATTCAGACCGGATGTAGACGCAGTCAGACGCTGGATAATAATTCGAGTCCAATCCTTTCACTCTAAAACTTCTCATAAGAGATCAGAGATTTATTTTTTCACCTCCTTTTTTTCTCTTCTAATTTTGTCAACTTCTGAAATTAAACTGAAATCGAAATTCAAGAAGAATAAAAAAATAAGGAGACCATTTTTTCATTTTTTTTTCTCAACAATATCAAAGGACAAATACAGAAGAATTTAGAAATTTTAATAACGAAAAATAACTGAGTCCCCTTACAAAAGTGAATATAGTATTCGATTTCACGAAGAGCTTTACTTTATGTTGCATTACGTTCCACATTTTCCAAGGGAAATATTTCTAACATAGCAGTTTGCAAACAGAATGGAAAATAAATAACCGAAACTCGAAACTTGATTTCTGGAAAAATTATGCTTTTAACGGCTCAGGAGAGATAAATTGCTCTTCATAAATAAAACATTCTGCAAAGAAAAAAATGTTTTATAGAGTCAAGAATTTATTTATTCACATTTTCAAGGTGGCCGCGTTAATCGAGGAAAAAATTCCCGGTCATTTCCTGGTTCTTTCTCGGTTCGCAAAAATTTTTCACGGTCATTGAAATTAAAAAATCGAACTCTTGAAGCTTAAAATTTTTTCATTTGAATTCAAAGTGAACTGCAAGTTAAATAATTGAAGTGGAACTCTTTTGCATTTTAAACTTTTAAAATTGAAGCTTAGAAAATTTTTAATTGAGAAACTTTTTATTCAAACGCTCAATAAACTACACGTATAAAATAGAAGCTTTCAACACTTTTTAATTGAACAATTTTGAATTAAATGCCGTTAATCCGCAACATTTACAAATTTTTAATTTTAAAAATTTGACCACTTCAAAAATTTCTAGTTGAAAAATATAAATTGATTTTTTTTAACTGAACAATTTCTAAATTAGAAGTTAAATAATTAATAAAATTTCAAGTCGTTTCAAATTAATAATTGTTCAGTTTTTATTTAGGCACCAAAGTTCAACACTTTCACCTACAAATTAAAATTTAAAAAAATGCAACAATTAAAATTGTAACATTCAATGTTTAAATTTAGCACTCTAAAATTTTGAAGATTCAAGGCTTTCTATTTCAAACAATTCAGTTTTGATTATTTGATTAATAAACACATTTTAAACGAATAGTTAAATATTGCTAAATATTAAAATTTGTTCTTTTTTTAATTAAAAAATTATAAATTGAATGAGTTAAAAATTGAAGATTTTAGACTGAAACAATATTTGTATAGAGTTTAAAATTGAATAAAAGCGTTTAATTACTGTTTTTAATGAAAAAGTGTGCAGTGGAAAATTAAGCTTATTCTTTAAGCAAAATTTCCATTTTATCACAGGCTTCACAGTTTTCCCCTATTCCCCTCTTTTTCACTTTTTCGCATTTTCCCACTTGAATGCAAACTGAATTAATAGAACAATATAAAAAAATCCAACTATTTTTGGTTGAAAGTTCATTCTTTTTGGTAGAAAAGTCTACTGTTATATTTTTGGATAAAAATTGAATATTTAGTTACAAATTTAATTATTTTATAAAAAATTCAACAATTTTGTTAGTCATCCTTTTTGGTTGAAAATTGAATTGCTTTGTTCGAAATTCATCTTTTTGGGTTCAAAATTCAACTATTTGGTGAAAAATCAACAATTTGGTAGAAAATTAACTTTTTTGTTTAAAATTTATATCTTCAGGTTGAAAATCCAACTTTTTCGTAGAAATTTCGTCTTTTTGTCTTGAAAATTCAACAATTTGGTTGAAATTTTGTTCTTCTTGACTGAAAAATATTTCTTAGTTGAAAATTTGACTCTATAGCTGAAAATGCTACTATTTTGGTAGAGATTTGAAATATTTTGTTGAAAATTATCGTTTTTGTTGGAAATGCCTATTTCCTATTTGGAAATTCGACATTTGGTTTGAAAATTCATGTCTTCAGGTAGAAATTTAATTTTTTTTTGGTTAAAAATGCAACTGTTTGGTTGATAATTAATCTGTTTTGGTTGAGGATTCAACTACATTATTTTGTTAAAAATTCGTCTCTTCTAGTTGAACATAATTATTTTTTCTGTAATTCGCGAAAAAGTGCTGGTTTTTCCACCTATTTTCTGTGTAAAAAGTGACCGACTTGTTGTTGAAGACGTGGCGCATGCGCAGTGTCGACCTATCCGGGCAACAGTGAAAAAAGTAGACGGACACAGTGAAAAAAGCAGACGAACGCAGCAAAAAAAGTGACGCACAGTCAAAAAAGTAAAAAAAGTGCGAACTACTGAACGAACCCTGAAGTGACGGTGAACTCACAACTATTGCCGTATTGCGTTGTATCTAATTCCACCACTCCTAACCTTCTTGACCAAACATTGCTACCAACTTACTGTTACGGCCATATTATTGCCATGATTTTGACAATTGCCATTGTTATTGTTGCGTCAATCGATAACAAATCGCCACATTTTTAAACACAAAACAGGTAAAAAAAACTAGCACTTTTTAAAAAAATTACAGAAAAAGTATCGTGTCCCACATGTTGAAAAAGCGACGATTTAAAACTCGTGTGATAGCTACCCTCGCTTCGCTCGGGTGGCTAACTTCACACTCGTCTTAAATTTCTCGCTTTTTCAACTTGTCGCACAATATACTATTGTTTTTAGAGGCCATCCTGAAATATTTGTATTGAGAATTGGACTGATGAGAAGAAACTTCTCGCGCGCGACACTTGCATCATTTTTGCTAGTTAAATTAAAAATAATAAAAACTAATTTCAGGTTTTGGGTCAGTCAAAAGTGACATTCGCACCCTCGATCGGGATGATCAAGAAGTGCATCGAGGCGCTGATAGATAAACAATACATTGAACGCACGGCGAATAGCGCGGACGAATACTCGTACGTGGCGTAACCTTACTCCTGAAATTCGATACTAATTTATTTCGCGCAAGATGCTCCTCTTGTATAGTCCCAAAACAAATTGCGAATCTCCAGAAGAAACAATGGACGAATCCGCAGTCATCACCAATTAACTATTCTGCAGATTCGCCTTAACGCCAAAGCGTTTCCAGGGGAACGTCTTCGAATCGCTTTATCGCTCCTAAATCGGTCGATTTATGTACGATGATTAGCTGATTAACAGAAATGTAATATATGCACACCGAATAAAGATGAAGTTACTATTTTAATTCAAAGTTCGTCTTTTCTTGTTTTTCTTTTAACTATTATAGCCCTTTCCATCCCATAGTAAACTACACCAAAGTGTCATTTTCAAGCCAAACAAAACAAGCGTAAAAAAGTTCTTCAAACTCTTAAAAATTACTCAAACGCAAAGTGTTTAATGCAATTTGTTTATAACAATCATATTTCTCATGAAATGACAATGTACTTAACTGAATTATAACTGGCAAGCTAAGAAAGTGCACCCGAACCTTCATTTAACGGTGGTCTCGCGTATGGCCTGCGATGACTGAGGCTTTTCCAAGAATTTCTATGATGTAAACAGTCAGGGACGTCTGAACCATTTCCAGTAGGAATAAATAATATTAATTAACTGTATTTTGTACAAATTTAGATTTTTGTTATGAAGGAAAGACCTTTTTAATAATGAAGACTAATGAAAAGGGAATTTTCCGCGTGTGTTTAAAATTAAATGCGAAATATGCACGAGAGTGTTCGAACTGCCCGCTTTGTGGCTACGGAACTGCTCAACTCCGCTGAGCTCACA
>JAUMHM010000089.1:5618098-5628687 GCA_032362435.1 Melikaiella ostensackeni | reverse complement strand
AACACGACAATAATCTCGAAATCGATTTTTTTGCTCTTAGGTCCCTTTCTTCGGAGCGCGTCACATATGTCAAGAAATTTTCAAGGATTTTAATGATTTTTAGGTACTTCAAAATACTTCATAAAATTTTGAAGAAATTCTGAAAGAAATTTTTTATGATTACAAGAATTTTCAACAGATTTCAAGAATTGGGGGTGATTTCAAGAGATTTTGAAGATTTTAGGATATTTTAAAAGAATCCAAGGACTTTTCAAGAGCATTCAAAATGTGAAGGAATTTGAAAATATTTCAAAAGTATTTAAAACATTTTAGATTATTCTAAAAGATTCCAAGTCATTTCCAAAGATTTGAAAGAATTTTAAATATTTTAGGATTCATATTTTAAAAGATTCTAAGGGATTTTCAAGATCTTTAAAAAATGTAAACGGATTTCAAAATATTATAAAGTATTTTAAACATTTTAAGGTATTTTAAAAGATTCTAAGGAATAAAAAGAGCTTTAACAACGTTGAAGGGATTTCCAAAGATTTGAAAGGATTTTAAAAATAAGAAAGTAGATTTTATTTCGATCTTTGAAAAAATTTTAAGAGAGACATTAAGCAAAGATTTGTTCCAATCTGCAGGGTTGCTTATGAATACTTGAGATTTCTTTCAATTGAGGTATTAATGATTAATTCAATTTACCAATAGATATCCATTTTATTTAAATATAGTTTACAAATTTGAGGAAGTGAGTAATTTTTAGAAATGTGTTATGGTTTTGGATTATTACCTTTTTCTATTTTGAAAATAGAATAATCTGAATAGATTGGTTCTAAATCAACATACAAAATTTATTCTTTTGTCGGTAAAATTTTTAAATATTTTTTTATTTTTTTATAGAAAAGATAAGTTAATATTCTATAAAAGACGGAATCTGAACTCAGATATTTCCTGTTTACAGGATGCCACTAGTTTTTGGTAATAATCAGCCGCGCATAAAGTCAGAATCACCTCCAATTAAATACCTTCTCCCCCTGACCCTCAAAAACCGGTTACAGGAGAGGCGGCGCGTTATTTTCGTGAGGTGGCCAAGATCGCGCGTCAAAATATACGTAGCTAAAAAGCTTTCAGAAATGTCTTCCTTGAGAAGAGTCGATATTTTGAGAATTATAACACAATTTCAACTAGGTTTTTAAATTGCAGTTTTAAACTCAAAATGGGAAACATTTCTCATGTTTGGTCCTTTTAATTCAAGTCATGCGTTTATTTGAATAAATAGTCTAAATGATAATGAATTTCAAAATTTGCAAAGTTTAATTTATTGTAAAACAATATTTTGTTTGTTTTAAAAATGATTTATTACTCGAATCCATTTCAAATCAGACAGGTTCTACACTTTAAGTCGCAAGAATCTATCATCGACGAAATATGTTGTTTTTTAGAGTAAAGTAGGTGACACGTATTTTTCCTACTTTAGAAAAAAAAATTTCACGAAGTTACGAGTGTTTGAATTTCAACGCCTATTTAAAAAAAAATACTACTTTTTCTTTGAAATTCTATTGTTTTTGATCTAAGTTCATCCATCTGAAAATTTTAAAAGCGTTCAGAATTAAGAAAGTCGTGACGATTTGTTTGAAAATATAAAAAATCGATTTAAAAAAAACCCAAACTTATATTTTTTATTGAATTTGGCCTTCTATAAGGAAGACATCCTGTGTGTGTTTATGCCAGCTAACCCATTTTCGTGGCCACGAGAATTTTTTTTTTCATAAATCGAATTTTCGACCTTTTCTTGAAAATAACGAAGATACAAAAAAATTTTGAAATAAAAGTTTGCACAACTTGAAAAGTTCTACAAAAACTGCTTCTCGCTCTTTTGTGATATCTTGCAACGTTTACGAAAAAAATTCGAAAATTATATTTTCAGAAAAAAAAATTCTCCCGGCTTAAGAAATGATTTAGCCCGAATAAAGCTGATAAGATGCCTTCCTTATGTAAGCAGAAATTTTCTAAAAATATTTTTTTCATGTTTTCAAAATTCGAAGAAAAAATACAAAAGATTTTCTGCAAAACCACCTTTTTTATTTTTCGCAATATTAAAAAAAATTCTAATATAAAGAAAGCATATTATCAGTATTATGCGGGCTAAACCATTATTGTGAGTAAGAGAATTTTTTTTTCTGAAAATTTAATTTTCAAATTTTTTTCGTAAACAAGGCAAGTATGCATCACAAAAGAGCAAGAGATATTTTTGTAGAAGTTTTCTAGATGTGCAAACCTTTATCTCAATTTTTTTTGTATCTTTCGTTGTTACCGAAAAAAATGCGAAAATTCGATTTTATGAAAAAAAAATTCTCCTGACTACATGAATGGTTTAGCCCCCATAAAACTCATAAGATTTTTTCCTTATAGAAGGCTAAATTTAACAAAAAATTGTCAAAAAAATTTAGAGTGGGCTTGTTGTAAAAAGCGCTTTTTACATTTTGAAACAAATCGTCGACACTTTGTTAATTTTTAAATGGATTTTTTAATTGATTCGATCTATTGATATTCACAAGTATTTAAAATTCAACCGATCCAATGAA
This sequence comes from Melikaiella ostensackeni, assembly GCA_032362435.1. Lineage (NCBI taxonomy): Eukaryota > Metazoa > Arthropoda > Insecta > Hymenoptera > Cynipidae > Melikaiella > Melikaiella ostensackeni. The sequence goes on along the minus strand of JAUMHM010000089.1, from coordinate 5,626,120 downwards.
TTTTGAATTATAATTTAAAAACATGAAAATTGCTATATTAAAAATTTGAGAGTCAAATTGCTTACACAGACGTTTCAAATTCAATTCGACGTTTTTAGTGCGGCTAATTGAAATAGTTCCATTTCGAACACTTCCCAATTTGAAAATTTGAAAATTTACGCAGTTTTAGAAATTATTTAATTTTTTATGCGTCCCAGTATAAAACACTTAATTTTGAATTTCTTTAATTTGAAATTATTCACATCTTTGATGTTCGGATATTAATTCTTGGATTTCGAACGCTTAAAATTTCAAGTTTTTCTTTATTAATCATGCAGCATTTAAATTGAACACTTCTTCACACTAAATTAAAATTATTCAATTGCTCAGCTTCAACTTAAAAATCTTTAGTTTTGAATAATGTATGATTACAAATAATTCAATAGGAAATTTACGTTTTTATTTGAAATTGTTCATATTTTCAATATTCTAATTTATAAATCGAAAAATCTCTAATTTTGAATACTTAAATTTTCGAAAATGTCCACTTTTTAGGGAGTTCAAATTAAAAGTGGTTCAATTTAAATCACTTCAAATTTGAAACTGGTCAAGATCTAATGTTTTCAAAATTAAATTGTTTCACTTTAAAAGTTTCATCTAAATTTGAAGGGTGGCGTTTGAATTGAAATTGTACACTTTTTCACTCTAAATTGAAATGATTCAATTGTTCAGTTTCAATTTAAAAATCGTCAATTTTGAAGACTTTATAATTAAAAATAATTCAACAGAAAATTTTACGTTTTTTTTGTTGGAATTGCTCACATTTTCAAGATTCTAATTCAAAAATCGAAAAATCCTTAATTTTGAATATTTCAAAATTTGAAAATATACACTTTTTAGGAGTTTACGTTAAAAATGGTTGAATTTTAATCACTTCAAATTTGAAACTTGCTACTTTGACGATTTTTCAGGCTAGATAAAAAACGTTCGCAAAAGTGGAACTTTTAATTTAGAAACAACAAAAAAAACTTGCTACCGAGATACTTTATTTTTAACTGAAGTATGAAAATTTTAATCAAAAACTTTTTTTGGGTTGCGAGAAAATGGAGGGATAAGATTTTTTCTTCGCTCGAGGTGCATGTTTTCTCAGCTTTAGACGGCGATTTAAACTTTAATGTTAAATTTAAAGAAGCAATAGCAAAATATAATTGTAGCTGTACATTAAAAAAAAATTTTACCACAATGTGTATTGAATTTATCTGATTTTTTGAGACAATAATCTCATTTTCGAAAAATGGCGTTTTTAGGACCTCTTGGAGCGCCATTCTTCAATTCTTCAGGGTTGAAAATGATTTACAATTCAAATTTGAACTTCTTCATTCAGAATACCTACTTGAAATTTCAATGCATTCAATTTGTAATTGTTTCATTTCAAGATCTAAAAATTAAGAATAGTTAATAGTTAGAATAGTAACGCTGAAAATTTGAATCAATAAAACGTGAAATTTGAAGTGTCTAATTTTAAACGTATTGTAAATTTGTTGAGCATGAAATATTCCAATCTTGAACATTTTATTTTTAAAACGTTCGTTTTAAGGTGCAAATATTTTTAATTCTCAAGAAAAGATTAATTTTTAAGTTGTAAATGAAAATTGATTCTTCACCTATTATTTAAAAATTGTTCAATTTTGAGTGATCGATTTTAAAAAATTTTCAATCTTCAAAATCTTAAGAGTAAGATGAAAAGTTAACACTCCAAACAAAAAAATTATTTAATCTTGGAGGTTTCCAATTCCAACTGGCCAAAACAAAATTAGAAAATCAAATTTGAAGGGCTTAACTTTTAAATAATCAAACTGCAAAGCGAACTTCTAGTTTAAAAATCAATATATTTAAACATTTTTCTAAAAACGTGAAAATACCATATTATTTGCAATTAAGGCAGAATTCTAGTTTAAAAATAAATAAATTCAAATATTTTCTAAACAAAAAAAAAACGGAAAATGTCTCTTAAAAATGTTATATTACACTCATCTCTGGATTTATGTCCAGTTTCGGGTATGGCCTGTGATGGCCGTGACGCCCTTCTAAGAATTTCTATGATGTAAACAGTCAGGGCTGTAGGAACCATTTCCAGGGAGGAATACATAATACTTATTAAGTGTATTTTGTACAAATGTAGATTTTTTCATCATAAAGGATGAACCTCTTTTAATAATAAAGACTAATGAATGAAAAAAGAATTTTCCACGGGTATTTAAAAATAAATGCGAAATAAGCACGCGGGTGTTCGAACTTCCCGCTTTGAGGCTACGGAACTGCTCAACTCCGCTGAGCCCACAGCACCTCTCTCTCGGTCACTTGGACCCCCTCATCAACGAATGTGAGTCGACGGAAATTCTAGAAAGGACTACCCAGTTGACTTAAATCCGGAGTTGAGTGTATTTCCATGAGAGAGCAATTTGAATTTTTCAAGTTTATACACTCAACTCTCCATATAGTATACCGCGCCTCGTCTTACCGCGTCCCTGGAATTCTGCCAGCTCGCACTCGTGGACGAAGGAGCCCGGGAGACAGAGGAAAACGCGCGGCGTCCTAGAGGCAATCACGCAATACCGTAGAGACAAAGCGGGCAGCTCGCACACTCGAGTACATATTTCGTATTTATTTTTAAATACACGCGGAAAATCCTCTTTTTATTAATTAGTCTTCACTATTAAAAAAGGTCCATCCTTTATGATAACAAGAATCTACATTTGTAAATGGTTTAAACGGCCCTGACTGTTTTCGTCGTAGAAATTCTGGGACGAGTCTCACGGTCAAAGTAAGCAATGCCCGTGACCAGCGCTAACTCGAGAGTTGAGTGTATATATACCATTAAGCCAAATCCCTTCCGGGGCAAGCGTGACTCTTTCAGTTCTAGCCTCGTTATACTACCGAGGATCAAAGACTTTATATGGTACGGGTAAGTAACGGATGTGTAGAAGAAGGGATAGATTTTAGATCAATCTAGAAGCCGCGTGTTATTCATTCAACGACACACTCGTCCCACAACACCGCTCCGACACGAGTCGTTAATCAATTTCTCTAGTAATCATCCCAGGTGAGGAGCTTCGTAAAAATCGATAGGTCAAATGACTGTAATTTGAAAGAATTTAAATGTAAAAGACCTTCTTCTCTATAAGAATTCTAATGAAGAAGCGGGTGCGGAAACTTTGTTGAACGATAATCGGATTGTGAAATGAAATTTATCGCTAGTCTTCTGCGAGTCCGTCACGTCTTTTCTAGTCTCCTTTGAAATTTAAATTCTTGTATAATATCAAGGCTCACTTAGAGGCTTTCCAACCACAGGCCGGTATACTGACAAATCGCCACAATCTTAAGTCTGTGCTTTCTTATTTCAAGCCATGAGTGCACCTGATTTATTTTTCCTTTCAACTATTATTAAAAGACCATAGGCTGTCATTACTCTCGCAGTACCTGATCTCCTTCATTCTCAATAATATGTTGTTCTAAGGGTCAGGGCTGCCACAGCATAATTTACTCGAAAAAAGTTTTACTCGAAAAAAGTGAAAAAAGTGACCTATTTAAACCGAAAAAGTGCCCTGGCGAAAGTTTCGGATAGGAATTCATTTTGAATCATTCCGAATTATTTCGAAATCTGTATCCTAACCAATCCGAATAATTCCGATCCAATCCAAAAAAGTTCTCAATTTCGTTCGATCTAAATCAGTCAAAAATCAATCCGACTCAATCCGTTTCAATCCGAACTTTCACTTCGAATCAATCTGAACCAAATTTCCAATCCGAATGAATCCGAACTCGGACTTATGCATACCGAATTTTCAATCCGAGTGAATACGAGTTCGGATTGAATCGGATTCATTCGGACTGAAAATCTGTTTACGTCAATCCGAGTTCGGATTCATTCGGATTGAAAATTTGGTTCGGATTGATTCGGACTGGAAGTTCAGATTGAATCGGATTGATTTTTGACCGATTTGGATCCAACGAAATTGAGAACTTCTGTCGGATTGATTCGCATATAGATTTCGGAATAATTCTGAATGATTCGGAATGAATTCCTATCCGAAACTTTCGCTGGGGTGACCAAAAGTGACTAATTTCTATCCCAAAACGTGACTTATGTGCATTAATAATTTGAAATATTGTTATTTTGAATTCAAAAGAAATAAAAAAAAGATCGACGAAACTTAAAAGAAGTCCGGCTGAATTTTAATGAACTAAGGATAAATTCATAAGAATTCAGAGTGAATTCAAAACAATTCAAGATAAATTCAAAAGAGTTCAGGGTAAATTGAAATTAATTGACAAAATTTCAAAAAGTCAATATTAATTTCAGTGAAATTGTAGTGAATTTAGAAGAATACAATGGAATTTAAATAGAATTTGATGAAATTCATAAAAATTTGAGTGAACTGAACAAATTTTCAAAATGTAAAAATTTCCATTGAATCAAATAAATTGAGAATGAACAGACTTCAGGGCGAATTCAAGTAAATTTAAGTAAATTGAAAAAGAAAAACAATGAATGAAATGAAATTTGAGTAAATTTAGAGGAATTTAAGGGAAATGAGAAAGATTCGACGAAATTGATAAAAATTCAAGGGAATTCAAAAATAATTTAATGAAATGGCTAAGAACTGAAGGTAAGTTAAAAAGGCTTAAGGTTGAATTTACAAGAACTATTTTAAAAAAATTTTAAATCCATGAAATTGAGTAGAATTGAATTAATTTAGAAGAATTCAAGTAAATTCAAAAAAATTCAAGAGAATTTCAAAGAATTCAAAAGAATTCAGGTTGAATTCCAAATGAGTTCAAATGAATTGAAAAAAATTCAAAACATCCAAAACATTCCACTGATTTCAGTAAAATTGAAGTGAATTTAGAAGTATTCGAGGGAATTCAAGAAACTTTGATGAAGTTCATAAGAATTTGAGTAAACAGAACAAAATTTTAAAAATGAAAAAATTTCCACTGAATTGAATAAATTGAGAGTCAATAGAATTCAGGGCGAATTCAACAGAATTTAAGTGAACTCAAAAAAAATCCCCAAAAAAATGAATTAAAAAATCTGAGTAAATTTAGAGATATCTAAGGGAAATAAGAAAAATTCAATGAAATTGATAAAAATTCAAGTGAATTCACAAAAGTTATGAAAAAAATCTTAAAACTCCATTTAATTGAGTAGAACTGAGGGAACTTAGAAGAACTCAAGTGAATTCAAAAGAATTCAGGTAGAATTCAAAAGAATTCAGGATGAATTAAAAAAAATTCAAGAGAATTCCAATTTGGAGTGAATGTAGAAAAATTGAAGGCAATTCAAAAAGGAATTCGATGAGATTCCTAAGAGTTCAATGTGAGTTTAAAAGACTCATGGGTGAATTAAAAAAAAAATAAAAAAAATACATTGAGCTGAGTAGAACTGAGTGAATTTAGACGAATTCGAGTAAATTTAGAAAACTTAAAAAAAACTGAAGAGAATACTAAAGAATTGAAAAAAACAGGGTAAATTAATAAGTACTCAGGTTGAATTCCAAATGAATTCAAATGAATTGAAAAAATATATAAATAAAAAAAATAAGAAATATTATATTGATTTTAGTAAAATTGGATTGAATTTAGAAGAATTCAAAGGAATTCAAGGAAATTCGATGAAATTCTTACCAATTCAAAATGAATTAAAAAGAAATCAAGGCGAAATAAAAATACTTTAAGTGATTAGAACAAAATTGTTAAAATCCAAAAAAAATCCATTGAATTTAGTGAATTTGAGGGGAATTCCAAAGAATTCAAAACAAAATATCAAAAGTTTACACCTACACGTACTGATTTTCAATTTTAACTAATTAGTTCATGTCACTCAGAAAAAGTAAAAGTTTTGGCTCTTTTATAGAAAAAAGTGTTTGAGCAAATGAAACTTTTAAAAAAATTATGGGTAAGTAATAACAAGTGTCGAAATAAGAGGAGCTAATAAAATTTGTTTCCAAATTTTCAAAAAACTTTACACTTCTCTGCCTTTTTCCAGTCAAAAGTTACATTTAAACCATAAAAATTGTTTGAATAATTAAAAACAAAGTGAATCGATCGTGTTGATTTTCGATTTGAACTAATTAGTTTGTGTTACGCAGAGAAGGTGTAAATTTCTTATATTTTGTCGAAAAAACTGTTTAAACAAATGGAAATTGTTTTAGAATTACGGGCAAGTGGTTACAATACAAGGCATAGTAGAATTTGATGGAGATTTTTAAAAATTTTGCAAAAAAATACATTTCTCTGCTTTATTCTAGCCAAAAGTTACATTTGAATAAGAAACAATTAACAGCACATTGAGTCGACCATATTGATTTATTATATTACCTGAATAGTTCATGCCATTATAAGAATACATGCTAATAATTAAAGATTAAATTAAAAAAAAAGATTATCTAAACAAATATAAATTGTTTAAACCATTAATAAATAAATATATGAAACTTTTTAATTCGTCCATTAAAGAAATTCGAACTTTTCTTTTTTTAGCAACCTTACTGCCCAGCGCACTATGCACCCCAATGACACAACAATTGTTTAAATAAATTGAAATTGTTTAAAAAAATATGTGAGTGGTAAAACTACAAGGCATACCAAAACTCGATGGAGCTTGTTGAAAAATGCGCAAAAAAACTATTTTTCTGCCTTATTCTGATCAAAAGTAACATTTTACCCATCAAATTTTTTTAAACAATTAAATACAAAGTGAATCGATCGTGTTTATTTTTTATATTGCCTTATTAGTTCATGCCATTATGAGAACACCAATAATTTTCGATAAAGTGTGAAAAAATAACTGTTTAAAAGAATAAAAATTGTTTAAACAGTTAATAATTAATATACAAATACATGAAGATTTTTTATTTGTCCATTGAGAATGATCTGTACAAAAAAACTACAAAAACAGTAATAATTACGACTAATATACTGTAAAATACTTGATCCACGTTTATAGGGTGGGTTTTGGGGGCATTCCAGACGGGGGTGAGCGAGTCACGGGGGTAAAAATAAAAAATTAATGCATGCGTCATATTTGGGATAGTCACTTTTTTCGAGAACCTCACAAAAACTGGAGGATACCGCTAAAGAAATCAAACTTCGTTTTTTTTTTAGCCATCACACAGTATAGCGCACCACACACCCCACGTGACGCGCAAAAGATCTTAATTTTTTAAAACTCTGTACTACCCCTTCGATCGTTTTGAAACTCAGAAATATTATTCTAGATTATTCAAAGATTATTTAGGGAGAAAATAATGATGGTGCCTCAAATGCATCCCGTAAAAAAAATTCAAAAAAAATTTGAAATTTTTTTTGGACCGTATTTTTTGAAAAAAAATCCGTAATTTTTTAGAATAATATTGTGGCACTAAAACCCATAACATATATTTTTTCAACAAAATCGATTAAGCCGTTCTGGAGCAAAAAATGTTTTAAATTATTTCTTCTTATCCCCATAACTCCCATAAAAAATCATTTCCAAATATAAACTTTTGGCAAATTCAATCTCACATCAATGTCAACGAATTGTGAAAATGTGAACGAATTGTGAAAATCTCAACGAGATTCTAGCGGGAGCAGCACATACATGCTTATCCTCCTATGTCCTTTGTATGATTGATAGGTTTTGAGGAAACTTACCTCCATTTTCATGAATTTCATAAAGTGCATATTCGGGGACGGATAACATTCGCATATCTGGCCGGAATTTTTCGATTAAAGTTTCTATTACTGCTTGGCTTGTTGCATCCGAAGCTACCCTTATACATTTGGTAGCCACTTTTTGACCGCTATCTTGGAAGTAGAACCTCATTACCCCATGGAACTCCAGGTCCTGGGAAAAAATATCATATGTTTTAAGGTGTTTTATGCAGTGATGGGTAAGTTACTTTTTAAAACGAACTGGTTATCGTTACCGTTACATCAAGAAAAAAGTAACTAGTTATCGTTATCGTTACCGATTCAAAATGTAACTTTTTCTTAGTTGCA
>JAUMHM010000089.1:5587445-5599849 GCA_032362435.1 Melikaiella ostensackeni | reverse complement strand
CACTTTAAAAATGTTACCATCTCGACATTAGCTCTAATTTTTAATTCAGTCAAATAAATGTTTTTTAAAATTACTAAAGTCAACCAAAGAACAATTGTTACATACAAAGAAATTAATATTTATAAGATTTTTTAATTTTCATCATCCCTTCGCCACAATTGTATCCATTTCAATTGCGCTAATTTTTTCATTAATTTTAAATCACAGTTCGTCTGTAATTAATCAATGTTTTAAATGATTATTGTCCCACCTAAGTCAAACAAAGAACTAAATTTACCAAAGTAATAATTTTGTAGACATATTTAGTATTATAAACACCCTTACGTGTACTTTTTCCCGAAATAAAATTCACTTTACCCTCCTCCACTATCGTGTGCCGAAACGTTTTAAGCAATTTAAATTGTATTCAATTATTGGACCCTAAAGCCAATTTGATCACCAAAAATTTCAAAATAAAATAATTTATTCAAAGAAGTTATGAAAAACTTATAAAAGAAAATAGATTAATAATTTACGAAGAACATTTGGTCAAGAAGGGCGGATCCTGGTCTTTTGATAAACCGCTTTCTGCTTTTGTCCATGGTTGGCGGTAAACGCCCAAATGCGGGAAATGCACACAATATACATTGTACAATTGTACTTACAATGTATATGACATTAATGTGTGGCTTCACTCATACACAAAAAGGTCTTCACTTGTTCGTTTATTACTACTCGTTTCACAATTTGCCCATACGCCTTCACCTCATGCGACCTTCCCTCTTTTTCTTCTCTTCTTTGATCTACTCTTATTCTTTACTCTCATTATTCTCCTTTAGCGAACGATTTCTGCCAGACTCTCTCACGCTCTTGCCTTACGCAGCTTTTTAAACTCGACACCCCCTTTGTTTCATAAATGTCACATGAGGGACAATATCAATATTTATTTGAAAATTTTTTATTTAGCATGGACACAAACCCTCAAAGACTCTCGGTGTCGGTAAATGCTGGTAACAGGAATCTGCAACTAGCAACAAAGTCTTCTATTGAAGAGTGTTATCGAAGGGTTAATTACTCCGATTTTTGGTCACCAATAGATTGTTAGATTGCAAGATTGCATGGGATTGCTTTGGATTACAAAAGATTGCATGGGATTTCATGAGATTCCAGGGATCGAATGAGAGTGTAAGCAGTACATAGGATTGCATGAGATTGCAGGCAGTGCATAGGAGTGCACGAAATTTTATAGAGGTCGCTCGAGATTTTGTAGAGATTTTACGGAATTGCATGAGATCGCAAGCAGTGCATGGGATTAAACGAAATTTGATAGAGACCGCTCCAGATCTTATAGAGATTGCATGGGACTACAACGGAGTTCATGGGATTGCACGAGATTGCAAGCAGTGCATAGGATTGCACGAAATTTTATAGAGATTGCATGGGATTACAAGGGATTATAAAGGATTGCATTGGATTGCACAAATCCTAATTGGTTTAATTAACAAAATTGGAACACCACTTCTGGAAGTATTTCAACAACCTCAATTTGATTTAAACTGACAGAATCTAAATGAAGCTAGGAAATGACATAGAATCAAAATAACTGACATCTTCCTGATGCGCCCTAAGGAAAATAAACCTGGTTTATTGAACTTAACTCGTCTAATATCGTATCTAGAATGCGGCTTATTTCTCTAATAACAAATCCAGATCTGAATGAACCTCCTGAAACCTCGATGTGGGTCTGGTATGAGTTTATTATTTTTTAAATACAAGATGCAGAGGAAACGGAAGTAGCATTTCGAATATGTTGGCATGAATATAAGAAAAGACAAAATGCAAAACCAGAATCGTAAACGAGTCGTGAAATCACCGATAAATCGCTCGACAAAAATGAACCTCGCTGGAAATTTCTTCCAGGAATGGTGACTGGTCGGGGAATCCTGAATCACCACTTGAGCGTTCAATTCGAGAAGACATTCATTCATTGACTAGTGTAGTAAACGTGCCTCGTAATAACCATGTGACATCAGATGACCCAATAAATCACATTTTCAATGAAATTGGACATTAACATCTAATTTTTATTAACATTTATTGATGTTAAGGTTTTATTAATCAATTTTTTAAAACTTTAATTATTCCAATTATGTGCGCTGCCGAAGTAAAAGTTTTCAAATTACAAACATAAAGAAGAAAAGTCAGTCAATCACTCATTCATTTTATTATAATTTAACTAATTTTTAGTTAGATTCCATTAATTGAATTATTCGAAACACGTTATTTCATTGAAAAATTAGGGTAATTATTTTTACTAGTTTTCGTAAGTTTTTCTACAGTCAGAGTGGTCGTTTTAATCGAGAAAACAAATTTCGGGTCATTTTCCTGTTCTCAAAAATTTGTCAGGGGCATTGAAATTAAAAAATTGGAACTCTTAAAACTGCAATTCTTTCATTTGAATTAATCAAAACTGAAATACAAATTGAAGAACTCAAAGTGGAACTCTTGTGAATTTTAAATTTTTAAAATTGAATCCAATTCAATTCCATTTGAAACTGAATCCAATTCAGAGCAACAATTAATAATCAAACTTTCCTCTCGTCCAGCTCAATAAAAATTTTATAATAAACATAAGTTCCTCTTTCAATTAAAAAATATATATATAGCTAAAATGTCGTCCCTTTCAACTCGACAAAGAACATAAAAATGAAGAAATTCCAATTCAGAAAAAATTGAGAATGAAAATTTCCTCCCTTTCAACTCAAAAAAAAAAAGATTAAAAATAAAGTTTCCCCTTCAACTCAATACAAATTATAAAAACAAAAATGGTCTCTTTCAATTCAGAGAAAAAAACTAAAATTTCGTCCCTTCCAGTTCTATAAAAATCTTACAAATACACAAATGCCTCTCTTCTAATTGAAAAAGAAATTAAAAATCAAAGTTTCCCCCTTTCCAACTCGATAAAAATCTTAAAAATATACAATGCCCCTTTGATAATTCAACAAAAAGAAAAAAAGAAAATTTTCTCGTTTCAAACTTAATAAAAATGTTGAAAATACAATATTTGCTCGTCTTTAACTCCATTAAAATGTATAAAACAAAAAAGTTCCTCTTCGTATTCGAGAAAAAATTAAATAACAAAATTTCTTCTTTTTTCTTTTAAATTAGAATTGTGAAATTCAAACGTTCTTTTACAGATAAATCTTTTAAAGTCTAAGCATTTTAATTTTAGGTCCTTTTAAATTTATAATTGTTCATTTGTTATTTATACATCAAAATCCAACACTTTCACTTACAAAATTCAACATTTCAAAAAGTAAAGTTTAAATTTAGCACTTTAAAATTGTAACGATTTAAGGTTTTCTCATTCAAATAATTTAAATAGCTCATTTTGAATAATGGGCCAAATGCTGCTAGATATTACAAAATTGTTCGTTTTTTTAAATTAAAAAATTTCAGATTGAATGGGTTAAAAATGAAATATTTTATACTTAAATAATATTTCAATATGAATAAAAGCGTTTAATCATGAATTTATTAATTTGAATTTACTTGAAAATTGAAAATATTTTATAAAGTTTCAATCAGAAGTTTACATTTGTTCAACTCTAAGGCTTTCAAATTGAAACAGTTCAATTTTCAACATTGAAATCTGTAAATTGTTTAACTTTAAACAGATTCAGAATCGTCTTGTAAAATCAATTATTGTTCAATTTTCAATACTCGAACTACAGTTTAGGTTTAAAAATCATTAACTAATTTATATTTACACTTGACCAATCAAAAACGTTTTTTATCAAAAAAGTTCAAATTCAAATGCTTTTAATTTTTTATTCTTCAAGTCTTCAAAACTGCATTTTAAAAGTCATTAAATTTGAAATGTATGCTTAAAAATCAAGACCTAGAATGGAAATTTTTTTAAGTAAAATAGTATTTTAGAATTACTCATTGTAAACTGAGTGATTTTATAATTGAAAAAGTTGAAGTCTAACTTATTTTAAATTGCATTATGTCATATGAAATTTGTGATATTTCGAGTGACTGGATAGATTTGTCTTCTGAAAATTTGTAAAATTCGCGGTCAAAAAATAAATGCACTGTCATTTCTCGGTTTTTCCCGGTCTCAAAAAATTCCCGGTCATTTCCCGAACGAGCGGCCACTCTGTACCGTGCAAATTATTAAAATTTCATTGAAATATTTCAATATTTTTTTAATTAAAAATTAGTTCATTTTTACTAATTATTCAATTACTTTAATCTTATTCCTAGTGTGTTTTTACTGGTTGAAATAGTGAAAAATTACATTTAAAAGTAACTTGAACTGTATGTACTAATTTTTTTACTAATAGAATCAATGAAAGCTTTCACAGATTGATCAGTGAATAATAAAAAACAATCAGTTACATTCACTAATCAATAAGTAAAACCGTTACAGATTTGATCCAGTGACCAACTTCTCACTGATTCAAATTTAAAAAATGAACTTTAAAAGTCATTTAAACTGTATTCACTATTTTTCAAGTATTAACAAGAGAAAATTATATCTGAAAAAATGTATTAGGAATATAATTATTCTCTTCTTGAATGAAATTCGTTATTTCATGGGTGGCCTCGGGGACCATTGATTCTTTATTCTAAGCCTTTTACCTTTTGTGGGTTTCACTGATTTTGCGTGCTTAAACTCGACTTCGTGGCCCGGTATTCCACTTCCGTTTCCGGTGAAAAAAAATCAACTGAATGAGGTTAACGTATTTACGACACTGAAATGCTTTTACATTCAAAAACAAGACAAAGATAATATATACTGTTAAGAATGAAGCATTTGCAACGAATAACATATACTCTAACAATAATTGTAAAATAATTAAAACAAATAAGAATATAAGGATATATTTTAAAACACGAAAATCAATTTTTTTTTTCAGACATTTTAGTAAAAATAGTTGATGATTTGCAAATGGTACAAACGTATTTTTCCATTTTTCGGACCATCCAATTCTGTTAATAAAATTTCGGAAGAAATTTCTGTGAATTTCTCTGAAGTTTAAATATAATTTAGTGAAAACCCGAAAGTCAGTAGCTGCTTCGTTCAGTTATAATTTATCTAATTTTTAGCTAAAAATCACTAATTTTAATAATATTCAATATAATTTGAGTAGGATTAAAAATTTTTAATATATAAAGTAATTAGGTTCATTTGCCAAATGGTGACGATGAAAGACAAGTACATAAATAGTCGCCTTATATCAATTATCATCTTCAATTTGACTCAAGTGTCTAAAACATCTATATATGCACTGGATCGTTTATCACGTTAACGAGGAACCTCTTCAAATATATTTTTTTTTTTAAACAAAGATTCTTTTCTGTAAAATGAAAGTGTTATCTACCTTAAATTCTAAAATATTTTCAAGTAATTTTTTTAATTTCTCCACAGACGCTTTGGACTTTGGAGAACTCATATTATAAAAAAAGTTCCTCATTTAATTTTCAAGTTCGTGAGAAATAGGATCGACCAATCCATTTATTAACGTTTGAATAATTTTTATGGCGGTCCTTACTAAGCCTAAATGTTCGGGGACGAATTAGATTTATCGAGCGATACCTTCATAAAATTGGATCGTCACGAGCCATTTATTTTTCATGTGATACAAGAGATTTTATCCCTCATGACCCTTCACTTTTGAAGCATCAGACAGGAAGTGTCCTTCCTTCAAAAATTCTTCAAGGAACCTTTGACGTGTCTAATCGTGAGAAATTTAACGACAAAGCTACCCATCCAGAAATATTAAGAATCTGATTCGAAAATTAGAGTTCTCTAAATAAATTTATCGAGAAATTTATGGTATATGTAATGTCTGTCCCAGAAGAAAAATTACCCTTATTATTTCATTGGTTCTTTGCAAAGATATAAAATAAAAGATCACAATAGTAGTAGTCTACTCAACCAGTTTCTTTGATGTAATTAGTGTTCATAATTTTTTTTAAATCAGAAAAGTTTGTTTTGTTACAGAGAAATGTGTTAATTGCACTTTCAGTTTTTGTTATTAATTTCCTAAATTCGTTACAACGAAATTATATCTTTTTTTTCTAGATTTTATTCATCAGCCCTTTTTTAAGAATGGAATGCAGAAATAATTAAATTTGGTGCGATGAGGAATATTTCATAACGGATTCTTTTCGGACTTATGGGTCTAAATTTCAACCTCTTCTTTTCGCACCGGTCAACTCAAGGCGTGAAACATTTCACCGTACATACCAACCGTCATTTCCGGTGATCCCAAAAGAACGGAAAGGATACACAATACACACCTTAACTCTAAACTTAACCGTTTTGAGAAAACTTTCTTTTTAAGTAATCATACAAAAATTATAAGACAAGGGTCATTTCAGTAAAAAAAAAATTATTTAAAAAGAGAAAGTTTAAATTTGCTTTCATAACATATCCACAGGGTTGCCACAACCCAATGCACTTGAAAAAAGTGAATAAAGTGAGCTATTTTAACCGAAAACGTGAACAAAAGTGAACTCCTAGCGAATTTTAATGAATTCAGGATAAATTCATGAGAGTTCACAGTGAATTCAAAACAATGCAAGTTAAATTCAAAAGAATTCAAGGTAAATTCAAAGAAATTGAAAAAAATCCAAAATCCAAAATATTCTATCGATTTCTGTAAAATTCAATTGGATTCAGAAGAATTCAAGGGATTTTAAGAGATTAATCAAATTCATAAGAAATCGAGTGAACTAAACGAAATTTTAAAATGAAAAAAATTTCCATTGAATTAAATAAATTGGAAGTGAACAAAATTCAGGGAAAATTTAACAGAATTTAAGTGAATTGATTTTTTTTAAATCAATGAATGTAATAAAATTGGAGTGAAATTACAGGAACTTAAGAAAAATGAGAAGAATTCACTGAAACTGATAAAAATTCAGGATGAATTTTTAAAATTCAAGCGAATTGAAACCAATTCAGAAATATTTAAAAAATTCATTGAAATCACTAAATTTGGAGTGAATTTATAAAAATCAAGGGAATTCAAAGAAATTCAAGAGTATTCCAAAGAATTCAAAAGAATTTAAAAGAATTCAGGATAAATGAATAAGAATTCAGATTGAATTCCAAATTAATACAAATGATTATAAAAAATCCAAAATATTCCATTGATTTTAGGAAAACTGGAGGGAAATGAACAAAATTTAAAAAATCAAAAATTTCTATTGTATAAAATAAATTAGGAGTGAACAGAATGTAGGGCGAATTCAACAGAAATTTTATTGAATTGAAAAAAAAATCAAGAGAATAAAAAAAAACTATTTAATCAAATAAAATTATAGCGAATTTAGAGGAATTTAAGGGAAATGAGAAGAGAAGAGATAAAATTAAAACAAATTCAAAAATATTAAAAAATGTTAATGTATTCATTAAATTTGGAGTGAATTTAGAAAAATTCAAGGAAATTAAAAAGAATTCATGGTGATTCGACAAATTTAAGAGTATTCCAAAGAATTCAAAGGAATTAAGAGGGATTCAAGATGAATTTTAAAAAAATTGAAGTAAATTGAAAACAATTCAAAAATAAAAAATCATTGAATTCATTAAATTTGGTCTGAATTTAGAAAAAATCAAAGGAATTCAAAAGAATTCAGAGTGAATTCATAACAATTCAAGAGTATTCCAAGGAATTCTAAAGAATTTAGACCAATTCAGTATAAATTAATTAAGAATTCAAATGAATTGAAAAAAATCTAGAATATTCCAATGATTTCAGGAAAATTGGAGTGGATTGAACAAACTTTTAAAAATCAAAAAATTTCCATTGAATTGAAAAAATTAGAAATGAATAAAATTCAGGGGAAATTCAACAGAATTTTAGTGAATAGAAAAAACTCAAAAAATAAAAAAAAACAATTATAAAATAAAACTAGAATGAATTTAGAGGAATTTCAGGAAACGAGAAGAATTTTCAATGATTGCAGGATTTTGGTAAAATTAGAATGATTTTAGAAGAATTTAAGGGAATTTAAAAGAATTCGATGAAATTCATACGAATTCAAGATGAATTCAAACGTTTCAAGTGATTAAAACAAAACTTTTAAAATCCATAAAAATTTCAATGAATTCAGATAAATGGGAGTGAATACAAACAGTGAATAAGAATTTGATAAAATCGATAAGAATTCAAGGTGAATTTAAAAGTCTTCAGGGTGAATAAAAAAAAAATTAAAATTAAAAAAGGTCCATTGAATTCAGTGGATTTCAAGGGAATTCAAAAGCATTCAGAAAGAATTCAAAATAATTAAAAATAATTCAATAAAATTCAAAACAGATATAGACCTGAATTCAATAGCGCGTGGGTTTTCTGTTTTATTTTATTGAAAGAAAAGTGACTAAAGTGATATAATTTCATTTTAAAAAGTAACTAACTATAGTGCCTTTATCCTAAAGAAGAGGCTAAAACGTGATTTGAGAAAAAAAGTGACTAAAAGTGACTCAAGTGACTGTGTGGCAGCCCTGTTCATAATAAAGGGGAAACCAGTACGAGGAGAATACCAGTACGAACTGAATAATGGGGAAAAGTGACTGGGTTTCAAAGCAAAAGTTCAGAAATATATATTTTTTTTAATAGCAATATTAAAAATAAACAATAACCAAACAACTTTTAAATAAATAAGAAAGTTCATGCCTTTTACCAACATAACCAAATAAAATTATTCGTAGTTTTTTTTGTCAATGATGGTGGGTAGTAATGACTGCCATGGTTGCATGTTAAATACAGCAAAATTTAGAGCTCGTAAAATTTTTATAATATATTGAAAAATAATCACTGTATAAATGAAAAAATGTTTTTGAAGAACAATTTTGTATTACTGCTTCATGAATTGATACACAATGTCCTTCGAAAACTGACCGGAAAGGCTTCAAAAATTCGTACCAGAAGAGTACCATCTGAATAAAATTGCAACGTGTTAAAAAAGTATAAAATATAGGATAAATGGCTAACATAATTCATGTGATGGCATTGTTACCTTTAAATTGAATATTCCATTTTCAATTTTATTTGGTATGTAATACTTTCCCCACTTGTTCAACAATTATCAATATTATGACTTAAAAAGTTTTTCTATTCACCTCGTACTAGTTTTTCTATCCAGTTTCATAAAAATTGACTTACTCTTCCGGAACGGTCATGATTGAAAAATCTTGAAGAGTAGTATCACCAGGAAAAAAATCCAAATCCCAGTGAAAAAGGGGAACTTCACATCGATGAATTAAGGACACACCGTAGAATTATTTCTGCTATCCGTGAGAGAGAACGAAAAAAATAAAAATGCGCTGGTTTGCGTAGTCCATAACGGCCAAAAAGGCCGATCCAGCAGCCAAATCTGCAGAATCCGAGCGGAAAACCAAAGGCTGAGAATCAACCACTGACAGGCTTTTAAAATTTCAATTTCCACGAACTACTCAATGGCTTCAACTCTAAAAATTCCAAATCCGTCGATTTTCACTGAACCATTCACCAATCCCCTTCACCTACGCTACGTTGAAAAGTCACAAACACTCCACACAGACGCACAATGCGTGCCACTTTCCTACTCACGATTCATGAAATTACTGAAAAAATAGTAAACACTGGGGATAAAATCATCCACGCTTTCATGCACTTGTGAGAGAACAATTCTCCTTAATTTGAGTATTTTTAGGAATATTTTCATCTTTGAATTATATAAACTATGATGCTAATTCTAATTCAATATATTGATCCATTTTTTGTCAATCGTTATGACTGCTTTCGTTTTTATCATTATTGAATTTATTACCACATTTTATGTTATCACTCGAAATATTTTGAATTGAACAATTAGAAATTGGAAGCATTCTAAAAGATGATTAGGTTTGAATTCAGACTCGATTTAAATTCAAAATTTTAGACAGTATTTTATGTAAAAGAATAAAAATTTTACATTTTCAAAGCATTCATCTTCAACATTGTATAAATTGAAATCTTTCAAATTAGACAATTTCCAAACAGAAGTCACAAAAATTGAGCCATTTTCATTTTTAAATAATTACAGTATTGAGCTTTCTAATAAACTGAAAATTTTTGAGTTTGTAACACTTGAAATTAAATAAGATTAATTTCTAGATTACAGCTTTGAACTATAAAATATAATTGAAAAAATAATTTAAAATCGAGGGATTCAAACTCCAGATTCCCCAGAAAATTAACATTTCCAATTCAAATGCGCCATTAGATTTTAAAAATTCTAACCTTGAAGCGCTTAAAAAAAATAGTTTTGATACTAAAATATTTTAAATTGAACAATTAAAAATAGGAAACATTCTAAAAGATGAATAAGTTTAAATTCAGGTCTTAAAATTCAAAAATAGACATTATTTTAAATAAAAGAATGAAAATTTCACGTTTTCAAATCAGTAATCTTCAAAGTTGTATAAATTAATATTTGAAATATTCCAAATTAGACAATTTCGAAATAGAAACCACAAAAATTGAGCAATTTCATTTTTAAATATTTACAGTATTGAGCATTCTAATAAACTGAAAAATTTTGAGTTTGAAATATTTAAAATTGAATAAGATTAACTTCTAGATGACAACTTTGGACTATAAAATATAATTGGAAACCTAAATCAAAATCAAGGAATTCAAAACATAGATTCCTCAGAAAATTAACATTTTCCAATTCGAATGCGCCAATAGATTAAAAAAATTATAAAGTTGAAGCATTTAAAAAAATAGTTTGATAGCTAAAATATTTTGAATTGAACAATTAAAAATTGGAAGCATTCTGAAAGATGATTTAAGTTCAAATTCAGGTCTTCGAATTCAAAATTAGGCAGTATTTCAAGTGAAAGAATAAAATATTTACATTTTCAAACCAATAATCTTCAAAACTGTATGAATTGAAATTTTCCAAATGAAACAATTTCTAAATATGTAGAAGCAACAAAAATTGAGCCATTTTCATTTGAAATAATTACAGTATTGAGCACTCTAATAAACTGAAAATTTTCAAGTCTGAAACATTCGAAATTGAGTAAGATTAATTTTTAGATGGCAGGTTTGAACTATTAAATATAAATGCAAACCTAAATCAAAATGCAGTGCGCCTATGTGTACCGAAAAAATCCGGTTATTTGTACCGAAATTTCGGTACAAATAGTCCATTTTCCAGGGCTATTTGTACCGAAAAAATCCATATATACGTATCGAAATTTCGGTACATGTAATCACAGCCAATTTAAAATCAAGGGATTCAAACGTTAGATTCCCTAGAAAATGAAGATTTTCTCATTCAAACCTTGAAAAACGGAACAATTTTTAATTAGAGATTTTTCTATTTTATCCCTAGTCTCAAAAAAATCCAAATTGATTTCCAATTTACCTAAAATGCTGCTTGTTTTTTATTGTTAATTATTATTGACATTATTATAACATTATCATTTAACATTGATTAATTCAAATTAGAATAACTGTTTTCATTTTAATAATAAATTGGTTTTCATAATGTTCGGGACTCGACTGTATTTCCAATTGTAATGCCATTGCTTAATGTTTATTATTTCGTATTGATCGAAAAACATAATTGAATTACCACATGAAATTGCAGACTAAATTTAAAATTATCAGCTTTAAATGATCACTTTCAATATCTCTGAATATTATCGTTTACTCCGTAAAGAATTGATAAAGCATTTTGGTCAACCGATAAATGATATTGAAAAGATAAAATAAAAATTGATATCAGCATTTATAAAGTTTCAGTCTTAATTGTCTGCACCAACTGATCGTTTTTTAAAAATTCAATTCAACTTCTAAAAATATCAGTAACAACTGTCCACATTCTACCGCAATAACAATAACAATAAAGATGACAAAAAAACCTAAAAGCAGTAATAACAACTGAATGATCCAAATCGCACACTATTTAAAAACATAAATTTCACATATAAAACTTGTTCCCTCAAGAGCACAAAAATGAGGATGAAGCACACTTTTTATGAAGGAAAATCTCAAAAAGAAATTTTGTTATCGGCAAAAATGTAGAAAACTGGAGAAGAGGAGAAAGACTAACGTTCAGAGCAAAGTTGGAAAGTACACTGCCGGTATTACTAGAATTCAGTGATCACCACATAACACAACGAATCACCACACCCAAGTCAGCGGAGAGAATACAACGAATCGCGACGAGAGCCACTGAGAAACTGAGTAACTGACAGTAAGGCCCGAAAAAGTGGGGGAGTATTATGCGCCTCTTGTACCCAGCTGTGTCCCTACGCGAGAGAGGAATTATGCCCCGTACCCCAACAGAGGACCCCGGTTGAGTCCCTAATCCCCACCTCTCCCCGCGCTCGAATATTCACCCATGGGGCCTCACCGGCAGGGTACTGACACGTT
>JAUMHM010000089.1:5511695-5532258 GCA_032362435.1 Melikaiella ostensackeni | reverse complement strand
GGCGGGGGGGGGGGGTCGGAGTTAGACCACCGGTCGGACTTGGGCCATCCTCCCCTACTGTAAAAATGTATCATATTGGTTTAAAAATCTGACAAAAACATTTACAAGGAGATGATCAAAGTTGTGATTTCTGTTTAAATCTCATAGATTCCCTAATGAGAGTCCATTGGATAACTATTAATTTTCAAAAAAATAATTTGCCAATGGCGAGCCGTTCTCGAGAAAAAAGACTTTTCAAAAATCGTTGCAGATCCTATGGACTTGGATATTAATTAAATTTTTATAATTATTACAATAACTTTCCTACAAAAAATATGTTGTTAGAAAAAAAAGATAAAACGTTCGTAAAAGCAAATTTTTTATTGAAAACAAATGTTAAAAAATTTTAATTTAAATAATTTTACAAAATTTTACATGAGAATTTAATCAATAAACATTGAAATAGATAAAAACAAAAGAAAATAAACAAAATTTGAAGAAAGTGAAGGGAGCAAGTATCGAGCCATTAACCTTGTGACCATAAGCAGAATGCTCTACCAACCGACCTAGCCGCCAGTCGGAGGTGTATTACGTACAAGTCCACAAGCTCTGCCACGATTTTTAAAAAGTCGTTTTTCTCTAAAACGGCTCGCCATTGACAAATAATTTTTTGAAAACTTAATATTCACCCAATAGACTGTCATCAGGGAATTTATGAGGTTTAAAAAAAAAAATCCCAACTCTGATTAAATTTGATGCTTTCAATGCGATTTATGATAACATTTTCTACTTTTCAGACCATTTAAAATATCTAAAGGTGCATTATGTTTCTTCAAGGTCACAGAAACAAAAAGTATTCTTTTTCGAATTGAAAAACGGCCGTCGAATATGCATATGAGTGACACAGTAAAAAACTGGTTGGTATTCGCTTCAGGAAGATGAGACCCATATATACGGCAGAACTTCCGAAACTCGTTTCTTCCCCTTTTCGCCAGAGCGTTTTCATCCCTTGCTGGAAATCATCGGCGCCGATCGGTACAAATTGAAATTACATCTTCGCGCGATTGTTTCCGGGCCTAAGGGGAATCGTCTAGACTCTGAAATCTTGTGATTTAGGAAATTTTACAGGTGTACTAAAATCTGTTTTTCTTCCCTCGGGGCAAAAAGAATTACGAGTTACGAACACTTCCTTGACGTAATTTTCTTCATTATGGACGTGACCGAATATCCTCTGTCGAACTTTCATTTATTCCACAAACGGCCGACCGTTTACCCTTCCGTATTTCGTGACTATCAGGTGCAGGTGATTCGATATACACGTACTGAATCAATTGCTCAGTAAAAGGGTTTCAATTCAATTTTTAAAGTAAAGTTTTGTGATTCTTTCAAACTTTTTCTTGCAATATTTGTGAAAAATATAAAGTAAGAGTTAAAGAATTCATGTACCGTAAAATGGGGCTAAGCGGCTCGTTTTTTTTCTGAGTTTGAAAATAAAGTGCAAGACGGAATATAAATTAGTTCTTGATGCTTCAAGTATATAATCTTTATCTGGCCCTCTTTCGTAACATAAAGCACAAGCATACATTTAATTTATAAACAACTATTAATCATCCATTGAAGTGTGAGCGACCTTACCCCACAATGCGAGGCTAAGTCGCTGACTTATGAACCTAACTGTGAATTTTTAATGAGCACTATGCTTCCTCATTATGACTAATTAGCAAATATATTTGCTTCCTCATAGAGGGAGTAAAAATACGAAAATACAAGTAGTTCAATCAATTCGTCTCCAATCAAGGAGTCTTTTCTGTTTTTGCATCAACTTTGAACTATGTTGATGAAAAAAGTTATATTGAAGAAAAAACAGATTTTTCAAATACTATAAATGACCAAAATGACCATAACTTCATTACTCTTCAGCAAAATGCATTAATATTATAGGTCAGGCGATTCTTCTCAAGACAAGGAATCTTTTATTTCCTGCATCAACTTTGAATTATGTGAATGAAAAAATTTTTGCTATGAAAAACCCACTTTAAAAATATTATAAAGTGCTAAAAAAATTGTAATGATTATTTTTAGAAATCCTTCGCTCAGTTTTCAGATATTAGTGGTGAAAATCAGCCCTCCAAATTTCGTCAATTTATAAGCAACCATCTTCAAGTTATCGTCTTCACAAAAAAGGGTAACACACACACACGCATCCGGACAATTGCTAAGAACATTGTATTAGACATTTTTTAATTGAGGAACATTTAATTAAACGAATTAAAAAATTTTCGAAATTATTATCATTACAAAGCTTCCTCTATGAGGAAGCAAAAGTAAAAAAAGGTGCTTGGAAGGAAAACTTTACAAAATAAGTAATTAATAATAAGTTTTCTAATATTTTCAAAGCAAATAAAGCTATAAAAAAGTATGATAACGTTAAATAATCTGCTTATCAAAGTTTGTAATTTCAAATAGTATTTTTGGAACGATTTAAGCTTAAAATTATTCAAGTCTGAATATTTGAAGTGTAGAATCGTTTGTAATTATTAATTTCAAAATTTATTTAGAAACTGTTCAATTTCAAACGCGCTTTATTTCGAAATAAGATATTTTTGAACATTTCACACTAAAAATTTCTGAAATATGAAATAAAATTTTTGAATGTTAAAGAATTCAATACAAGAATAATTTAAAATGCTTTGAATATCAAATTGTCTGTAATATTAAATGGTTTGTAATTAAAAATTGTTCAACCATAAAGGCTTTCAATTTCATGATTGAAAATTGTACAATTCATACGGATTTATATTATAGACCTAACAATTTTCAATAATTAAATGGAAATAAGAAAATCCTGGAACTTTACACAAATTAATATTTTTTGGAATGCTTATAATTAAAATTTTGTTTAACTTAAAACAATTTTCACTTTTAGATTATTCAATTTTCATCACTTCGAACTTAAAATTGCTTAACTATCTCCAGGCTTCCAAATAGACAGTGTAAAATTTTTAATTTGATTTCTTGAAGAATTCAATTCAAAACCGTTCATTTTAAAAATAATTTCAGTATACATATGATTCAAAACTGTTTAATTTTCAATTATTTAATTTTGAACGCTTCAAATTTAAAATTCCTTAACTATCAAGGTTTGCAATTTGAAATAGTATTTTCAGAACGATTTAAATTTAAAATTATTGAATTCTGAATATTTCAAGTGTAGAATCATTTAGAAAAATCAATTTAAAATTGCATTAGGTATAAATTCTTTTGACTTTAAATTCCACTTATCACCAAATCTCTACTTTTCACTGAATATATTCGCACTTCGATTCATTTCTGTATCGCGCCCCATTCCATTTCATCAATTTCTCTTGACAATAATAGGGATAGACGGCTGCTGGACGTTGCAGATTAAAAAAATCGATAACGTTTTTTTTTTGTTCAAATTCGTTAACCATTCAGTGGGAATCTCATTCACGTAAATCGGAGGTCCGATAGATTGTCTGTCTCGGCTAGCCCGTTATATTATTTCGACCGATTTTGCATTGAAAATCGAAAGGCTCCTATATTCACGCTATTTTTCATCCGTGCATGAGATTCGCATTAAAATATAAAACCCAAGCTGCATTCGACCATCAAAGAGTTTCGAAGAATTGCACATGTGGCATGTGTGGTGTGCACTCAGTAAATTGGAGACGCAAATTACGCAAAGAGATTGAATCGTCATACATATGCGAATCAAAAATTTAATTCAACAATTACAGTTTTTAATTCTTTAATCATCAAATGATCATTCAGTCAATATTTAATTTAGAAATACTTACGTTTACATGATTATCTTTGAAAAAACCCTTGCTCAGGGTGGCCACTCAAACTTTAAATAAAAATTCCAGGCTATTTCCCGGTTTTCCCAGTTACAAATTACATTTTTCCTGGTCGACTTTCAGGTGTTTATAATAATAATTATTCAATACTAATTGCTTTATTATAATATAAATTTTGAAAAAAATTAAACATCTTGGAACTCCAAGGTAAAGTATGTAATAATAAAATAATAATAATAGGGAAATAGGGAATAATAGGGAAATAAAATTTTTTAAATAACATTATTGTAGATACCATATTTCTAAGACTTCAAGTCGAAATATATTGCATTTTCAATAAAATAGTGGAATTATCAACCAAAAAAGATTAATTTCCAACCCAAAAAGACGAATTTTCAACAAATGCATAAAGTTTTTTAGCTAAAAAGTCGAATGTTTTAGAAAACACTTGACTTTTAAACCCGAAAAAATGAATTTATAAAAGAAAATAGTTAAATTTTCAACAAAATAATTAAATTTTCAGCTAAACAGTAGATTTTTTTACCGAAGGAGATAAATTCTAGACAAAAAACATGATATTAGACTTTTCAATTGAAAATAATTAACTTTTAAGTACAAAAGATGAATTTTCAGCCTACGAAGATGAATCTTCAACCAAATGATCGAATTTCCAAACAAAATAGATAGAACTTCAACCAAAAACAGTTGCATTTTCAACCAAATACTTAAATTTTCAACAAAAAAATATGGCTTTTCTTCTAAAAGATGAGTTTTCAATCAAAAAGGATGGTTTGCTATCCAAAAAGACGAATGTTCAACAAAACAATTGAATTTTCGGTCAAAAATGATGTGCTTTTATCAACAATGTTATCAACAAAATAGCCAAATTTTCGATCAAACAGTAGAATTTTTATCCGCAAGAGATGAATTCTGGACCAAAAACATAATAGTAGACTTTTCAAATAAAAAGAATTAACTTTCAACCGAAAAAGATGACTTTTTAACACAATAGTTGAATTGTCAACAAAATGATGAAATTTTCCATCAAATAGTAAAATTTTCATGCAAAAGAGATGAATTTTGAACCCAAAATATAATAGTAGACTTTTCAAATAAAAAGAATTAACTTTCAACCAAAAAAGATTACTTTTTTAGAAAATAGTTGAATTTTCAACCAAATAGTACAATTTTCAACCTGAGATGAATTCTAGACCAAAAATATGATAGTATAGACTTTTCAATTGAAAGGAATTAACTTTCAACCGTAAAAGATGAATTTTCAACCAAAAAAGACTTACAACCAAATAGTTGAACTATCAAGCAAAAGAGATGAATATTCAACCGAAAAGTGGAATTTTTAACTAAACATTTAAATTTTCAACTTTAACTAAATGATCGAATTTCCAAAAAATATATAAGGCTTCAACCAAAAACAGTTGCATTTTCAACCAAATAGTTGAATTTTCTATTTTAAAAAAAAACGAATCTTTTAGAAGACAGTTAAATTTGCAACCAAGGAAGTTGAATTTTCAACAAAAAATATTACTATTCTACCAAAAGATGAGTTTTCATTCCAGAAGGACGGATTTTCTTTCCAAAAAGACAAATTTTCAACAAAACAGTTGAAATTTCTGCCAAAAAAAATGACTTTTTAACAAAATAGTTGAATTGTCAGCTAGATAATGAAATTTTCCACCAAATAGTAAAACTCATGCCCAAAAGAGATGAATTCTGAACCTAAAATATAATATTAGATTTTTCAAATAAAAAGAATTAACTTTCAACCAAAACGATGACTTTTTAAGAAAATTATTGAATTTTCAACAAAATAATAAAATTTTCGACCAAATAGTAGAATTTTTAACCTGACATGAATTCTGGACCAAAAATATGATAGCATAGACTTTTTAATTTAAAAAAAATTAACTTTCAACTATAAAAGATGAATTTTCGGCCAAAAAAGATTACTTTTTAACAAAATAGTTGAATTTTCACGTAAATGATCAAGTTTTCAACCAATTAGTAGAATTTTTAACCAACAGAGATGAATTTGGACCAAAAATATGATAGTAGACTTTTCAATAAAAAAGAATTAACTTTCAAGCAAAAATATTTAGATTTTATTATTGGGTTCTATTAATTCAATTTTCATTTAAGCGAAAAGAAGAGAAAAAGGGGAAAACGCATATGTTGTCAATCATAGTTTAGGAGATATTCGCATTTTTGTGACTCAGGATCTAAAATATAGATTTTGGACTTTCGTTAGGAAATCACACTTCAACCTGTGCTCTATTTGGTAACATTATACTTTTATGTCCCCGAAATAACCGGAAGTGGGTGAATTTTATATTTCAAGACAGAAGGCCGGTAGTCTCAAAGTCTATTTTTGAATTTTTAACTTTTTGGGTGATCTTTTTTAGCACAAAAAAATTTTTTCATAAGAAAGTAGATTTTATTTCGATCTTTAAGAAAAATATATAACACGTGACCTTATAGCACTCTGCAACTTCAAATCAGTTCTCTCGAAAAGCAGTTTTTCAATTTATTTGTGAAACATTTGGAGTATCGCTATTTTATAACTTTATTATGCAATTAATATTAATTAATTATATAAATGTAGGCACCTATGCAATTACTAATTACTGTGCTAAGTATCTAAAAAGGAAGTTTTCGTTCTCAAATATAAAAGGAATTTGAGTATTTGAACGATTCATCAACAAAAGCTTCATATTCTCAAATATATATGTTGCATAGAAGGAACATTCATTTTTAAACCAAACATTAACTTTAAAATCTCAAGTATAAAATGATCTTCGATATTTTAACCAAGATGGTTGGTAACACTGAGCACAACTCCAAAGACATTTTTTCATCGAGCGAGACGATATTTATTGCAAAAGTAAAAACAAATCTGAAGAATTCCCGGTTGCTTCCTGGCCTTTTCCAGGTGTTCAAAATTCCATTCTAATTCCCAGTTTTCCCGGTCAGTAGCCACCCAGAAATTACTATTCTTATAAAGAGCAACAACCCGCAAATTAAACTACTGAATTTAGCACGGATACGAACCCGCGAAAGATCTAATGACGGCAAATGCCGTTAAAAGGAATCTACACACAGAACTTCTTTTGTAACTTTTGTAGATTCCTCTACTTTTGTTTATGAGTTGATTTAATATGAATATGAATTAAGGACAAAAATAAATTTTCGATTTTGCTTACGAATATACACTTTTATAATAATGGTACAGCGGATGCTGCAATGCAATTTTTAGGTTTGCTATAGTAATTTACATCAAGTTCACACGAGAATGGATACGAAAAAGCCACGGTACGTGGGAACGCAGACGATTTTAATTGTTATTCGCCGTTCTAGTGCTCGGGAAAACAGTAGTAATCAGCGTCCTTGCCACAAACCGAAATAACAGTTTTTGCTGTTCACACAGGTTGAGATCGTTAAACGCTTCCTTGCTTTTCCTACCTCTTACAATAAATTAATCGGTTTCTGCTTTTCTAATTACTAAAATTAAACCAAATTAAAATAAGTGAATACATTATTCTAGAGTGGCGACTTCAAACGTTGGGAAATTTGACAATGTCGAAAGCCTCATTCATTTCAAATTGTTCATACCTAAAGACCTAACATTTTTGACTACTTATACATCAAAATTATCCATTTCTATAAGGCCTTTAAATTCAGAATAAATGTTTGATTTCAAACAATTAATTGACTCTTTCAATGATTCAAGCGATTTACTTATTTGTGATTATTCAAAGTGGAGTATGAAACTTTCAACTTAAAATCAATTTTCAATAAGTTTCACAATTTTTTAGTAAATTCCAGCTTGAAAGTCGACAACAGACGAATTAAGGTCGTCGTAAAGTCGCCTAAGAATGCGAGTACCTTTTCACGGATAATGAGTAAATGGATTCGTACATCATGGAGAAGTGACCTCCAGATTCCAGGTCTTTCGTTACGTAAAGGTGTTAACATAAAGAATTAGGGTCGACGTAGATATACATCTTTACGCAAAAAGGTAATAAGTGCCTTCTTTTACGAAACTTCGACATCCACTGTTTTTGTCAGATCCAGAAGAACAACCATTTTATTCCTGCTGTAACTTTGTAACCAAACGTTGTAAAACATATTTGCTTTTCCCAATTCCCATATTTCCAATTTTATAACTTAAAAAAATTATGACTATTAAGGATCTTTCAGAATATCCTTGAAACTCTCATAAGGGCTAAAAACGCTTAGTATTTCCTTAAGTCATAAATCCTTTTATTTCTGTTTAATGCTGCAGATCGACTTCCTCCAAGGGGAATGGCTTTTGACGAATAGCAAAAGAGAACATCCGTCCGTAGAATAATCAGCATCCTTCTTTCTTTTAGATCTCCTCTTCGAGTGATGAAAGCATCGCTTCTGGATTTCTTTTATCCCTTTTTTCAACAGAACAACATTCGAAGTGCCTTGTGAAATAAAAAAATGAAAAAGTAAAAAAAAATAGATATCTTCCTTTCTTTTCAGAGTTCTTTATACTCTATGGGATCAGCAACCTTTGGGTTCCTCCTTCCGGAAGATCTATTACGCAAGGCAGTTTTGTGCACATATAATTGTCACGCTACTAAGTTAATGCGAACTTGCGACGATGAGCGTAGTAGCTTGTTTATTGCGCTTAACCAACTACTTCCTGCTTACGCTATGCACTTGCGTTATAAATGACCCTACGCTCCTCGCAATTGGTCGGATTGCATAGCAGCGAAAAAATCTTGACGCCGTCTCTTCTTTTCATTTGCAAGTGATAATCGTCAAAAGCAACTGAGGTTTATTCTTGAAAATTCAATGATTCTATGATCTTTTATTAAAAAAAGAAAAAATATATTGCTGACCAGGAGATAGAGATAGTAAAAATGAAACGATTAGTTCGCGTATGCCAATTTAAGTGCTAACTTTTATAGATATTTGACGAATTATGAGCAAATGAAATGAGACCGCTCCATTGCACTAAGAGAATACTTAAATTATTAATTTACAAGGAAAATTTGTGTTTTAAACAATTAATTTGAGTATGCAAAATGGTTGTTGTAATACTTTGAACAAAGTTAATCTAACGAAAGCTAATTGGCATACGGTTTCCGTGTGTATGAAACCTTGAAGTAATTAGTTAAACTTGCATACAAAAAATGGACACAACACTTAATATAACAATAATAAAATAATTATTACATCGCAAATAAATTCTAATGACATTGAATAATACATTCGCGTATGCCATTTATCCTACTGACAGATTGGGTGCTAATTTAGTAGTATTCTCACTTGCATACTTGTAACACATGTAGTGCGATCAGAAATACTTGCTAAAATCTTAAAATTATTGCCAGAAGGCACGGAGATAGCGTAGAGTGGAGCTATTAGGTACGATTTTGACGTATTTTTTGAGGTCTTTTTAACTTTACGCACAAGAAAAGATTTTTTTATTTTAAAGACAGAGGACTTAATTCAGAGAAGAAATCAATAATTTTTAGATTTTTAACTCATTTTTTACTTACTAATTATCATTTTGTTCTAAAGTTGTATTTTTTTGTACTGCCGTTATTTTGAAAAGGTACAATGACCGTTTTTCTATGTTTTGGATGAATAAAACAATTTCTTAATACTTAACTTCTATTTCGAGTTAATACTTAACTATTCGAGAATACTTTCTGATGGTAAAATATGAAAGAAAAAGTTTAATCAAGAAATTCACATTAGTTTCAGATTTATCAGACAGAAAAAAATTAAACAATTAAACCTCCACATTAATATTAACGAAATATATCTTTAGAAGGATTTGTTTAACATTTATCTAAGATTCTGAGGTCATATTTAACCATTAAGTAATTTACCGGTCATCCCCAACTGAACGATTAACTTGATCCATAATCTATAATTTAACTGATGCAAATTTTCTTTTAGAAGCAAAAAAATTAGTTTTATATTAAAATAATAATAATTACAGATAATTTTTTAAGATGCCATTTTCTCTTATAATGCACATTGGAATCTTCAAAATGCAGCATAAAAACTTGATTCTGTCATCAATTAAGCTGCAAAATCGAAAATAATAGAAGCCGAAAAGTGAGGTTAGGTTTCTGACAGGTATCCCCATATTTTATCCAATTAAATTTCGAAAACAATTAACTATTGTGAAATATTATTTTAACTTAGCTTTTTGAAAAAGAAATAATTAAAACAGAAATAAATCCCCGACTGCACAAAACTGAAAAATTAGCACATTATAACTTGCTGAATCAGCTGAATAATCTTCGAATTTTCATACATCACTGAAAGCACAAACTCGCATTTATGATACGAATTCCTTTTACCATTTAAATTTTGAAGAAAACAACACAAGCAACCGAGAATTTTTTATTCCTTTTAAACTATTGAACTGATACAAAGTTTGGAAGTCTAACGAATTTTTTTGAATGCACCAGGGAGTTGTACATATTAGCCCCACTATGCGCGAATAGTTTCACTCTACGGAACGCCAATTAAAGCACGCTTCGGGGTAAGGCAAGTTTACCATTGACTTTACTATTGTTATATAAAGTGTTGTACAAGCTGGATTCGTATGCCAGTCGTCAAACCATTCCTTTATACATTTTGTGAAAAAGCAAATGACATACGCTAATTAATTGTTCAAAAATTATCTAAATTTTTACAACATTCAAAATTCTTTTTACAGGGTTCTACAAGTCAGAAACGTATGCCAATGATTATATCAACATTTGACTATATAAAGTTCGTACTAAATCACATTTCAAGTACTATCTAATCATTCCGTGTTATTAGAAAAATAATGCAATTTCAAAAAAGTACAAGCAACACATGCACACAACGTAATCGCACGCTTTTTTTTTATTACTTTTTCATGATTTGCGTAACAACAATAATAATTCTGTGAAATGACATACGCAAACTACATGTTGTTAAGAGGTTAACTAAATATTTCAAGGTTTTATACACACGGAAACCGTATGCCAATAAACTTTCGTTAGATTAACTTTGTTCAAAGTTTCACAACAACCATTTTGCATACGTAAATTAATTGTTTAAAAACACCAAGCTTTCTTTTAAACTGATAATTCAACTATACTCTTAGTGCAAGCGAGCGGTCTTATTTTATTTGCTCATAATCCGTTAAATATCTATAAGAGTTAGCACTTAAATTGACATACGCGAACTAATTGTTCCATTTTTTTCTGTCTTCTGATCTATGATCGAGATGTTGGTAAATGGCAATAAGAAGAATCTGCTTCAGAATACTTTCAAATTATAGTAATATTTCGAAAATTTATAGAAATGTTTGTTTTCTAAAATGTTCTGCAAGGTTTAGGGTCATTCTTGACTCTTCTAAAAAATTACGGTATGTTCTAGAACAAGCCTGGGCAGGGTCGGGGAAATTGGCTCATTCCACATGTGCTTGAAGTTCTGAAAGTTGAGATGAACGAAATTTTTTGCTGATGGATTTGTGAACTGGAAATAGTGCTAAAATATTCGTTTATTTATATTGCGAAGAATAGATAAAATAAGAAACTTATATCGCATGATTTCAAATTGTTGTTGGAACAATATTTGCAGATAAAATGGAATTGGGGAAAAATATTTCGTTCAGTTGAACGTTCAGAACTTCAAGTACATTCATTTCATGGATGTTGGCGTCCCCACTACCGATGATTTTGCGTTGCTCACGAAATGGAAGATCTCGTGAGCAACGCAAAATCACTGGTAGTGGGGACGCAAACATCTGTGAAATGAGTAAATTTCTCCAACACTGCTCAGGCCTGCTATAGAACGTTCTCAAATTTTCTAGAATATTCTAGAATTACATAGAATATTTCAGAGAGTTCTGGAATCTTCGTGAATATTCTTCTATTTCTCAAATTTTCTGTAAATTGTGGAATATTGACGTCCGTTCCAGAATATTCCAGAACGCTCTGAAATGTTCTGGATATTTGTAAAATATTCTTAAATTATTTTACAATGTTCTGATGGGACAATCTGGAATATTATGGTGTTTTATAGAATGGAAATTACCGATGAAGGTTTTTTTCGACCAGATGAATAAGAATGATATTTTTCGACGTTAACAATTTTTTATAATGTCCTAAAGTTGGATAGAATTGAATTTAGAATATTCTAGAAAGTTCCGGAAACGAAATTGTTAATATTACTTTCAATATTCATCGACTGTAGTAACCCTTAACATAAAATTTTTTTAAAGGGAATGTTGAATATAATCGAGTGTTAAAAATTAATGAATAATTAAATATTTTTCATTTGAATGAATCTCGGATATCACCGAGCATTAGAAAACATCATTCTGACCCCGAAGGCGCAAAAATCGTGACAAATAATTATTTTCAATACAGTAAAAAAACATCTGGATTTTTCTAGAAAATTCTGTGATGTTCTAGAATACTTTGGAATAGTCTACAAGTAAAAAATTTCTGGAATTTTCTACATGATCAATTCTATTTTAAATCAAGCAGAGGTCCAGCTTCCGGTGTCAGAATGAGTTGGTATTTGGATATATCATTCTACAGTGGAAATGAAGGAACACGTATTTCATAGTTCGATCATACCATATCTCCCGAGTTTCGTTCTTGATAAACCACTGTTTTACATAGAAGAAAATTACTTTTGAAAAATCGAATTTTCGCATTTTGCCCGGAAACAACGAAAGGTACAAAAGATGTTCAGATAAAAGCCTGCAAATCTAGAAAAGTTTTACAAAAAATACCTGTTTTTTTTATCAAACTTTGAAATACATGTTCCTTTATTTTCACTGTAGAATTATATATCCAAATACTAAATCATTCTCACACAATAAACTAAACTTTTCTTGAAATTTTGCATGATTTTGAATGGAATTGGTCACGTAATATATGTATTCTGTAAAGCTCTAGAATATTTTGGAATGATTTAGAATGTTCTAAATTATTGTGCAATACGGAAAAATTCGAGATTTTTCTTTAGAATACTCTGCAATTAAGTTGCTGATGGTATAAACAATCAAAGAGTGTTGATTACTCGTCCAGTAATCAACACTCTTTCGTTATTTATACCAGCAACAACTTAATATTTACACCCTGGTCAACACTTTAAACATCTTCTACAATAATTGTTCTGAAATTTTCTAGAGTATATTCTAGAATGTATTGAAATCTTTTAGAATGATCTGAACTGTCTACTGTTACGGAATTTTCCGAATTTTCCAGCTCGTTCAGGGCTAAAGTTACGGAATTTTCCGTAACTCTAGCCCTAGCACTATACTTGACCGGCTTAGTCTTACGGAAAATTTTGTAACACTAGGTCAGTGCCTTTTAATAATGACTTATACTAGAACTTGTTCTTCAGATTTAATGTTGTTTTTGCTGATGTGTCCCACCGGCGATGGCCGAAAACGTTACTTAAACTAATGTTATAAAATCTTATTGGGAGTAATGAAGAATTTTATGCTAGTAGAGAAAAAAACCGCCAACATCCTTAATTATTAAATTTTATCTGACCAAAACCAATAACATTAAATTTATATGTTTTGTAACTATCTAGAATCTAGACTGTCTAGAATGTTCCGGAATGTTTTCGAATTTTTCAATAATCTAAAAGACTTTTGGATTTTACTAGAATATTTTGCAGAACATTTTGAAATGTTGTAGATCTAGAACATTGGAATGTTTTAAAAGGTTATAAATTATTCTGCAATTGTGGAATTTTCTAGAATAACCTAGATTATTGTTGATTAATAGAAAATATTCTGGAATGTTCTAAAGCGTTCTGGAAATTCTAAAATATTCTGCATTGCTCTTCAATTCAGTATTCTGCAATTTTCCGTTATTCTTACAGATTTCACTAATTATCCTTCTCCCGAAATCTGGCTTAACCATAAAGCAAAAAGTTCTGAATATTTCTTCCCAAATAAATCATTTCCTTATTCCAACTCTGTATGAAAATGTAAAGTGGCTGAAATTTATGGCAATTTTTTCACGAAAGTATGAACTTGGTCGCAGCTCCAGACACAAGGGAGCAAAAAGGAAAAGAAAAGTTAAAAATAAGGCAGCACGTGGGTGTAAAGTCTGTACATTGAAAGTTTCCCTGAGGCTATTTCTTCGTCGTTTGACTTGCGGGGAAGCCTCTTGCTTCACGTTGAGGTAGTGCAAATTATGTGTACCCCTTGGTTGTATGTCTGGCAACCCGCCTTGCACTGCGATACAGGATATAGAGACCCAAGAATATGCTCCGGTGCATAAGTATAGTCATGCAGATTGTGGTGCATACGTGCATATGACTTTACTATGGCTTGAAGTAACAACCCCATTTTATGAGCAATTGTCCTTGAGAGGAGTCTTTGGAGAAGTTTCTGAAGGCCGACTGAATAATAAAACGAACCGCCATGGACGAAAAGCGAGCAAGGAGAAAGAGAGGAGCTCTCTTTTGCGGAAACATAATGCCAGCACCAGATCCCAATGGAGCTGCTTCTTTAGGTGCATTCACTACCATGGTTGGACACTTACACCGTGAATAGCCTACAAATTTTGTTTATAATGCTGAAGAGTGAAGATGATGATCTTAGTTAACAGTCTTGCAGTTCTTATGTCTTGTTTCAATCTAACTTGGATTC
Source organism: Melikaiella ostensackeni (assembly GCA_032362435.1). Taxonomy (NCBI): domain Eukaryota; kingdom Metazoa; phylum Arthropoda; class Insecta; order Hymenoptera; family Cynipidae; genus Melikaiella; species Melikaiella ostensackeni. The sequence goes on along the minus strand of JAUMHM010000089.1, from coordinate 5,517,795 downwards.
CTGACTTTAAAGAAATTTAAGACGATTGTAAACACAGGTCAACATTTGCTGAGATTGATATCCAAATTGTATGGAAGTACAATATCCAACTCAGCTAAAGAAAGCAATTCAAGTATCATATCTTTTGTTTATGAAATTAACACCTGAAAAGCTAGCATAGGAATACATCTTTGCGTATAAATATCAAGAGATCAATCATATGTACCACTGCTCAGTAGAACAAAACAATATTAACAAGAAGCCAACATATTCATTATTATTATCACACTAAATCTGAACGTATCAATTTGAGCTTCATCAGAATGATCCAAGAATGTAGCAGTCTTTTGTTTTTTTTTTATATTTATACAGATTTTCGTATCAATTGAATACCGTTGCAGCAAAAACGATACATTCAAATTCACTGTGATAGCGAAAAGAAGCACAACCAAATATAGATGATACCGTATCAACTGTAAACAACTTACAAAGATTTATTAAATCTCCAAACTGTTTTAACCATATTTTCCAGTAACCTCAAACAACTTTTACAAAACAACAGTGGAGGAGAGTGGTTAATGACCCTTACAACTTACGCATAATAATAATGTCTTAGGGATCTAAGAGCAATTAAAAAAAAATGTGATGCCTGGATTAATATTGTTCATTCCAATTGTAAATGAAATCCACTGGTGGTGTTTGTCACTCTAAGTTTTGGACGTGTGCTTCTTTGTCTTGAACACAATTACTGGCATTGAATATCGATGAGCTGAAAATACAAGGTGCAACTCAAGTGCACCGACTTAAAAAATATCCTATAGTAATGTTAGACTCGTGCACCCTGTAATACTTAGAGCCTTGTGTTGCAAACAACGAGTACCATGCTGGTACTCAAAACACTTGTTTTTTGTTTCCCTTCACAACAAAAAACCCATTAAGCTTTTGTTTCGGATTGTAAGTCCATACTATACCGAAACAAGAGCTCAAATTTCTAATTGTTGACTAATGGAGAGATCATAATGTAATCATAATAATGAACTATGATACAGTGAACAGTCAAAAAATTCTCTGCAGGACGCAGGTATAACATATTTCCCATGAAGAGAATTATCCTCGCTTTGTGCAATTTGCATAAAAGAAAACCCACAGCATGAAACCCCTTTTCAAGAGTGGAGGTCGTTTGAAAGAATTTTCTCGTATTTCTCCCTCTAGAGAAAATATATTTTCATACATTGAAGTTTTTCAAACGATTTTCTCTTATTTACGTGCAACTTTTTCATTTTGTTTCTTAAGCAAACATACTTCATGTTCTACACATTTAGAAGTAAATTTTGTAATAAAAAATTTAGTATTATAATTTACTGTAAGCATAATAATATAGTAATTGATACCAAAAAGAGAAATATTTTAATCATCGGACAATTTACATTTTTATTTCTTTCCTCTTAAATTATCGCTGCTTCTGTTCTACTTTCTTGATCCGTTTCAATTCTCTCTTTAACTATCCATGAATAGTGACGCAGTAAAAAGAAAATTCAGGGGCAAAAAGTAGTGTCAGGATTCTCCAGATACTTGCTAAGAAAACGTATGGATACTCGACGTTTTTGTAGCGACTTTTAATGATTTTTAATCGAGGTTATTGTGACTTGTTCTACGTACATCGTATTAATTGTTGCGAAGTAGGAATGCGATGGCAGCCAAGTTCGCTTGATCAATTGGTGTTAAAGCCAGGAGGTCAATCGATTTAGTTCACGAATTATTGCGTTCAAGAAGAATCTTGAGCCAACGACCTGACTCGATCTTTCAACAACAGGTGTAAAACCTTAAAAATCGTACAGAACAATTTAGGGAAATCGGACAAAATGTAAATAATAAATAGAATATGAATTATTGAATTTTGAACGTTTTCAGCTTATAATTAACATTATTTTTTTTAAATTTTGAATCTTGAACTCTTTAATTTTAAATTTTATGACTTTACAGTCGGTTTAACTATTAAATCTTCCAAACAGTTAATAAATTTTAAGAATTTTGAAGGCTTCAATTAAAAATTATTCAACTGCAAAATGCTCTTTCAATTTAGAATTGTTTTCAATTAAAAAATTGTTCATTTTTGAAAATTTTGATCTTAAGGTCTGAATTAATAATCTCTCAAGTATGAAAACTATGAAAAGGCTTTTATTTCCAGCGTTGTATAATTTTGATAAACTTAAATTCAAAAATAGAAAAACATTTTGAACGTTTTCATATAAAATTATTAAATGCTTACGAGTAACGGCATATTGAACCAGAATTCTAGTTAAAAAGGTCTTTTTGTGTGTCTACTTTATAATATTTTATTTTGAAATTATTTTTGAAACGATTGCAATTTATGAAAATTTCAGCTAATAAGTCTGTCAATTTGAAATAAATTTGTAACAAATTTGTAAAATCATGAAGGGTTTTATTCCGAATTATGAACTTTCAAGTCTAAGCTTGAATTTGAAATTTGAAAATGAAGAATTTTAAATCATTTGCAATTTCAATAATTGTCGAAAAAAATAAGCAAAAAGGGGAAACTCACTGGCAGACTTGAAATATGCATTCAAAATTGTACACTTGATAATTTTTAACGTTCCAAATTTAAAAATTAAAAATTAAGATACCTACTTAAAAAAAATTAAAATTGTCAAATTCAAACCATTAAAATATAGTCCGTGCGGTACATTTAAAATAGGCTTAAATTGTTAAGAAGGCATGAATTTGAATAATTAACTTTTTATTTTTTATTATGTTAGGTACGGGAAAAAGTTCAAAGTAAAAATTGTTCTCCTTGAAGGGACCTAAAAAAGTTCTTTTTCCATCTTTCGATATTTTGAATAAAAATAGACATTTTTGAAGGTAATAAAAAAAACGATTGAAAATATCGAAAAATGGAAAAGGAACTTTTTGTAGGTCTCTTCAAGGAGATCAATTTTTACTTGGAAGTTTTTCCCATATCTCGCATATTAAAAAAAAATTTTATTATCAGAAAAATAGCCGCCATTTTGTAAATTTTTGAGTTTTTCAAATTTTTTTCATGATTCGGAAAATTTAGGGAACCCTCCAAAATATGAAAAATTAAAAGTCAATTATATCCATTATTGTATAAATACCGGATTTAAAAAAAATGCCCGTTTTTTTTAAATTCAACAATTTTTTGGCACCATATCCTAAAACTTTTTTCAGGTCTTGACAATCTGAGCCTACTTTGGATAATTTGCGTTGTATCGTACCGACTAATAGAAAAATGTGTACTTTAGACTTTAAACAATTTTGTACAATTTTACAATGAGTAATAACTTACAATGTAATAATGATGATGTAATAACTTGACTGAATAATATTATTTAAAATATGGAATTTGATATTTCAATATGTTCGTAAATTATTAATATCTCCCGGAATACTGAAAATTTTTTAATGTTCTTAGTCTCAGTTAAAAGATAAACTTTCATAGAATTTTTTCAATGTATGACAAAAGTTATGAAAATAATTCCCTAGTTTTTGCCTGAGTTGGAACTTGAAATAAGAAAATTGTGAAAATTCAAACAATGCTTGTATTTACAAAATGCGTGTCTAAAATTCATAAAATTAATCATCATATACACTTCGTAAAATTTTTCTAAGATATACTTTCTACTTATTTTTTTAATTTTGGTCTAATTGTAAATAATTATGTATTCTTGAATTTCTATCATTTTCATTTTTCAAGTTACGCGTCAGGCAAAAAGTATAGAACCATATTCAACATTTTCGTCAGAAGTTTAAAAATTTTCACGCAAATGTATCTTTCAAATGAGCCCAAGAAAATTGATATATGTATATTTAATATTTCGTGAGATACTAATAATTTACGAAAAATTTACGAAAAAATTGAAAAATGAATAAACAGTAGAATTGAAAAATGCTGTTACTTAAGAATTGTTTATATGTATTTTTATTTTTGTAAGTAAGATAGAAAGAAGTAGTTTGAAAAAACACCAAAATGACTATTTGAAAAAACTCCTACTCATCAGTTGAAAACTCTCAGATGTTTAAGAACTTTTTAAATGTCAGCTAAAAAAAGATCACAGTGTAAAAAAATAGAAATTTGAAATAAAAAAATATTATTTACGAACATAAAAAAAATATGAAGATAATTTTTTTCTCAGTTTTGCATTTTGCTAACACAGGGTTGTTACAAAATCCCAAATTCGAAATTCCCTGACTTTCCCTGACATTTCCCTGGCCAATTTTTCATTTTCACTGACATTTATAAATTATTCTGTCAGGCACAAAAACAATCTTACACCAAGGAGATTGATAACGTTAATGCAAAAAAATGTTTGTTTGTAAATTTACCTCAAGAATTTTTAGTGAAAACAGTCATACAGAATTTTATAAACTTCAACTTCAGTTTTTCGAAAATTCTCTGACTCTTTCACGTTTTCCCTGACATTCCCTAATTTTCCTTAATTTTCTGGAATTCCCTAAACTATAGCAGCCCTGAAACATGTATATAGTAAAACACAACCACATAACAATCAGCTCTAAATTAATTAAAATTGTTTCCACATACTAGAGTCTACACTAAAATCTAATGTTAACGACTTTTTTGATGTCTGGAGAAAGGCATTTTTAAAATACATATTCCAATTTCAACAAGTCAAATTTTGAGAGCATAAAATATTCTTAGAAATATTTGTGAAATCTTTAAATCTTTACAATAACTTTAAATCTTTGCAAAATCATTTAAATATTTTGAGATGTTTGAAATATTTATAAATTCTCTTCAGATCTTTGAAAAATTTTGAAATATTTTGAAATCTTTGAAATATTTGTGAATTCTTTATGTACCTGAAGTTCTGAACATTCAAATGAATTAAATATTTTTTTCCAATTCTATTTCGTCCATAAATATTGTTCCAACTACAACTAAAAATAATGCATCACACGTTTCTTTTAATAATCTACTATTCCCAATATGAACGAACAAACATTTCAGCACTGCTTTTAGTTTACTAAACCATCAGCAAAAAATTTCATTCATTTGAACGTTTAGAACTTCAAGCACATAATTCTTTTGAAATCTTTGAAACCTTTTGAAATATTTTAAAATCCTTGAAATATGTGTGATATCTTTGAAATATTTGTGAATTCTCTTAAAATATTCTGAAATCTTTTAAATATCTTTGTAAAGTCTTTGAAATTTTTGTGAATTTTGTTGAAATCTTTGAAACCTTTAAGAATCTTCGAAATATTTAGTAAATCTTAGAAACTTTATGAAAAAAAATGGGAAAAAGGGTTAGAATTATCGATTTTAGGTATTTTACGGGAATTTTGAAATTTAAGCGAAAAAACGGGGATAAGGTAAAAAAGGGAACGGACTGTGATCCCTGTGAATGAATTCGCTTAAGGTTGATTTTTTGTAGAATTTCGATATGTTTTTCGGTATTTTAGACAAAAAATATACACGCCCAGTTCTAACCTCGTTATACTACTGAAAAGTTCAGACTCGCTTCAAAGAATAACATCACCGAGACATATTAAATTAATATTATAATATTAGTTCAAGAGTGAAGGCAGCTTAAGAGTTAAATCACACCCATCTAGTACGACGACCCCTATCCGAATATAACCGAGCCAAGCGCTGCTTAACTTCTGTGATGGTACGAGAAAGCCTTAAACAGTTTCATGCGTAACAATGTACAATGTAAAAAATTAACAAGCTAATTTATTGTAAAAGAGACAATAAAAATTAAACCTTTGCTAATTTTTGAAGTAACTTAGTCACGCTACACGCTGCGTTATAAAAAGTGAAAACAACCAAACAAAAACTTAATTACCCCAAATGAACACAAACTATACGCAACGCTGAGTGATCATCTTTCTTCAGAAAAAAATAGCGAATTAATAGCAACCTATTGTCCATTGTTTACGCCGATACTTCATAATGGGAAAATTGAAAAATTTTCTAGTATGCCTATATATCTATAAGGGACCATCCATGAATTACTTCAGGATGATTTTTGAAATTTTAGACCCCCTCTCCCCCTATTGTAAGGATTCGTACGATTTTTACCCCCCCCCCCCAACCCCTTCTTACGCAAGATTTTATATT